>CALSCE010009344.1:13249575-13300724 GCA_943593645.1 Bovichtus variegatus | reverse complement strand
TTTTTTTCTCAGGAATTTACTAAAAATGTTTTAATGAAAAATAATGAGCATGCCATTTTGTGACTGATGCACTGGAAATTGATCAAATGTATAATTGCTATAGAAACCAATAAGTTTCGCCGAGCGTGTGCATGTATGCTATCTGTATTTAGGACTCAAAATAAATGAGAGCTGTAGAATAATTCATACACTCCCAAGCCAGAATGTTTCTTTATAGCTCTATCTGCTGAAATTCCCATGCATAGGTGTGCCGTCCCATTTATCATCAAATTAATAATAAATCTTTTTTTAGAAGTTTTGCTGTTCTCCCTTATTCTGTTTTTATTGTAAGTTTAGTGAAAACAAAAATAATCACAAAAAAATATATTCAACACCTCTGTATTCATTCTCTTCTTCTTTCAACCTTGATCCTTGTTTTTGTTCTCTCCGTGCGATGCGATGTTTTAGATGCCACTCACAACAGGGTTTGATGTTAAGACATGCTTTCACTGGGCCTTTGATAATAGTGCTGAACAGCATCTTCTGGCTTAGTAAATCACACAGTTGGAGTGACTTGATTAATCTCTCACTTTGTGATTTACTCTTGACATAACTTAAATTTAATATTAATCAGGAAAAATGAGCCTTCTCCCCACCCGTCTACAGTCCAGGCATGCAATATGCTTCAGCACCTGGTCAGCAGATTATTTCTCCATATCTAGAATAATAGAATGATAAACATCCAGGCGAGTGTTTACATGATCTGAGTTTTTCTTTAATAGTAAATAGGACAAAGCCTTAATGTGCGCTTAAAAATATAGGTAAATACCAAGTGAATAACCAACTTTTTATTGTTATTGCTAATTTGCATTTTTACAAATGCATTTCAGCCAAGACATGGCATGTTTTAGGAAAGTACTTGAATGTTATAATTTAAGGGAAAATATATTTTCCAAAAAAAAAAAGGATTGTATTAGCATTAGGTGAAAATCTATCCCGATATAGGTCATTTCATATCTCGATAATATATATCACGATATGGCATGTTTTCTGCTAATTCCATAAATAAATAGTCCTAATGAAATAACCACAGGGTAAAACCCATTTTCGTATACTCTTGTGCACTTGTATACTTTTTTACTTAAGAGCTTTAGTGCAAAATGAACATAACAGTATCAAGTGAAATTCTAGAGAAAAAAAAAACATTTCCATCTATACAGTGAATATGTTAACATGCATGCACACAAATACAGAGTAATCTGATTAAGACAATAGTTTGAATTAGCTGAGTTTAATCACATTTCTGGAGAAATTTGATTCAGTATGTGCTTGTTATTTTCCATTTAGAGTCAAAATATGATTTCATCACGGTACAATTCCATATCATATTGAATTTTCGCCCAGCCCTAGATTGTATGATGCTCTGCAGTCCTAGTTTTATTCATTTCCCAAATAGGACTCAACTTTTCCCATCCGAATCTTTTCTGAAAGATTGGGTAAGGCATTGTTCGGCATGCTGTAACTCAAGAATAGGCGTTAAGTACATCTGGATGGATGAGTACTGTTGGACTTATTATCATTGGCTTGTTCAGGGACTAATACTCATGCTACTATAGAAAAGCTGCCTCGTCCTGCATCTGGTTTCAACACAGTAACATACTGTTAATAATCCCTTTGTGTGGCCTTTTCAGACATCAAAGGAATGAACACCATAGGCGTAGCCTAGTTTCGGAGTGTTTTATCCAGGGAATGCAAACAGTGACATTTTGGGACACGGGTATGTAATTGGTATTCAAGGATTTATTTTTTACAGTATGTCATTTATTATATGCTAGAAATATCCATTCTAAGATTCATTGATTCTAACCTGAACTTGTCTGGAGCTGGTTTAGACAATGCCGCATCCTTGGAACGCTGGGGCGGGTTGGTCTGCTGAAAGGCTGCAGCACTTTGTAAGGAGGCTAGAACAGTAGACTCCTTGTTTCCATGGTAACCCTGCAAGTGTGTGAGTGAAAAGGAGGCTGCTACGCCAAAGATGCTTGAGGTGAGTTCATGAAGCAAAATGATTTGACCATGTAATATCCCTCCCCCTATAACCGGGCCTGTGTGGTGTCATCTCAAATGTCTGCGCTGAATCCCAGTTGTTGTTTTTTTATGTCGGCTTCCAGCTGAGCGTGTGACCCACACTGTAGTTTTCTCCTAAAATAATACTTGAGGCTGAAGGTTGCTGGTGGGAGACTGACATGTCTGATGAGGATATCTTCACTTTTTTTTCCCTCCCTCATTATTTCAGAAAGAGGAAATGCTTTGATGTGTAAGACAACCCTCCAGAGAGTTGCAAAGTGTGTGTATGATGCATAATATATTTAAACTCACTGTAGCTTCTGAATCTCCAAAGACCTCCTCACAAACTCTTATTATCTCCTATGACCTCTAAAACTAATATCCTTATTCTGTAGTTCAGTGGCTTGTGGCATATCAAGCATTGACTATAAACAGATCCAATGTTCAGGGTGAAAAATGATTTCAGTGTTTGAGTTGCTAAAGATATTATTAAAGTAAATGTCGAGTATGTTTGAAATGTGAAGAAAAATGTAGTTAACCTTTGTTTGAATCTGCTGAGTTGAGGCAAATAGTCTGGGTTTCCAATTTCCTGCGGTATTTACTCATGAACTGTTTCCTCTCTGTACAGCGACAGTGGAAATAGGAAACTCATCACTTAAATTCAGGCGTTTATCCGGATCTCAAATATAAAGTTTAATTAAATACTTGATGTTTACAGATTATGACATCCTTGATTCTAGATTTAAATGTAAATATTCACAATGATTACCTTGTCTCCTTAATATATTTGGCTTTAATAAAATGATCTTAGAGAGCTAAAAAAAAACAAACTAAAAAGAACTTCAAAAAAAAAAAAAAGAATCCTTTTTATTTAGTCCAGGGGTCACATGCTGAAAAGGTTGAAAACCACTGGAGGATTACCCTCATGCCAGCTGTCAGACACCAACAGCTTGTTCTTCAAGAGCCACTGAAGTGCTGCTGTTTCATCCCTCTGGCTTTTGGAGAATAATTTAGCGGCCTCTTAGCTTTTAAATTAGACCATGGTAAATTAAGTACCACTAGTGCAGTGCCTGTTCGGGATGTCTTTGCGGAGGCGCTAACCAAAGTCCGGCCGGGCGTTTCTGCAGTTTTCTACAGAACCACTGATCCAAATAACTGCTTGCGCTGCACTGCACTCCCTCGGGTCCTCAGCGACACACACGGCAAGCATGAAGTAGATCGGTCCAAGGGTTGGCGAGATAATCGAAACTCAAGATACATAAATACTTGTACACGCGCACACACACACACACACACACACACACACACACAGACACACACACACACACACACACGACTCATTGTAGTATGATACCATGTTTTGAGTCCACTACTGTTGTTGCTTTTGCCCATGCCATACAACAAATGCCGGTGCTCATAATGCACCACTGCTGGAGTGCAATAAAGCTTGCTTTCTAGACATTAATGGGCAGCTTGATGTCCCATCAACAGGCTGTGTAGATGGAGTTGTCTTAAATACCTTCTGGATTTCCAGCGCAAAAGAGACCAAAGTACTTCAAAAGTCAATCTGGAGGCAAATATAGCAGATGGGAATGTTTTACATTGCCATTTAAACATGAAAATGATATTCCCAAGGCCAGATTCAGCCATGATCTGGGCACCACTTCTATATAAATGATTATTGTTCTGAGCGTGTAAGCCAAGATCAAAGAACTGACTGAGGTAACACAGTGAGTTGTGTTCGTAAAAAGAATGACCACCAGCGGCAGGAAAACGTTGGATTAGAGAATTAGAAGATGAAACGGTAAAACAAACACTTTTTTCCATTCTGGCCTTTCTATCCCTGGTTGCTTTTTCACGCTCCCACCCACTCCCATTACAAGATGTGTGTTATGTTGTTGCTGATGTTTTTCGCTCTAGCTGCTGGCCATGTAGCGCCGAAAACTGCAGCTCATCCCTCACCGACACAAAAATCCTACTTGGAGTTCCCACTAACATGCACCCATAGAACCAAGCTACATGCGAAGGTACTACACGCTATTTTATCAACTGAGACGCTGGGGCTGCAGCAGTGGGATTTAGGATATTAGGATAAAGGCAAGGTCAAACCTTTGGATGACCATTTGTAGAAATTTTTAAATCGTTATGGATTTTACACCTATTGTTATGATGACGAGGGCTTATTTCGTGAGTTCACGTTATCCTTGGTGTCTACAGCTGCAGTAAAGATTTAGTTTTGTTAGTTTTCCAGCGTTATTGACGGTACATGATGAACGACGCAGTCTCTTCTCACCAAGTGTGTGGTTGTAATTTCTGCGAGAAACCAGACACCCCTTTCTTTCTCACCACGTTATTTGTTTGAGCTCATGTCTGATTACAAAACACCGTGCTGCTTGTGCCAACACAAGCTGATAATTATCATAGTGTGCAGTGCAAATATCAGGGGTTTGTCATTTCTCTCCACATTAACCTCTTTCAGAACTTCCCTGCTTTTGCACCAAACATCATTGTCACTTTATCCATAAGTCAACTTTTTCTTTGACACATTAATGATTTTGCTGTGACTGAGGCAGTACATAATGCATTTGCACTGCTCTTTGGTGTAAGTGCTACCGTGACTTGATTTAGAAACCACTGATGTATTTTGATACACTGTAATTGCATGCTGGTTTCATTAAGATCAATTTATCAAATTTGGCTCTCTCTCCTATCCGTGAGAGACGTTTCTTTGGAATTCTGTTTGATCTAAGAAATCATTAGTTATGCAAGGAAATGAAAAGTCTCTTGGTAGTAATGTTTCTCGAAAATGCAAAAAAGCTTAGGTTTGGATAGAGGTTCTCCTAAATACAGAATAGAGTTACTGAATTTCAGTCTGTTTTGTCACCACTATTAATGAACTGGATTAATGAAAAAAGCTCACTACGCCATTCATGTGACAACAGATATTATTCCTTTTATGGTAGATATGTTTCAAGAAAGGATAAAGAGAAATGGGTTCTTAAAACCTATATTAATGATTTCAGTTCATCATTTGGAGGCATGATTCTGGCCACTTGGAGAATATAAGTCCAATATTAAGTCTCCTTTTAGCTTTTACTCTTTACCAATTGATGAGGGGAACGTCTGGCTTTTAGCAGCTAAATGCTCCACTATGTTTCAGATAGTTGCTAACGTTGTCATTTCGAGCTAGTGAGCCTGTGTACAGTGGTGTGAAGGGCTTTTTTGCTCGAAACTTGCTTTCTGCATCTGGAATGAAGGTCGATGTGAGCTTAGGGGAACAGAGGATTTGGGTGATAATTCTCTGGCACTGCGTCACTACGGGCAACCACTTTCACGAGCAAGTAATCATTTGATATATTGTTTGTAAAAGATTGTAGATTATAAATGTAAATCACTAAAGCAGTTATTTTTGTGATTTACTGAATCCTATACAAGTCCCACTTCCCCCAAAGTAATCCCATGCCCCTTAGAAAGGTTTGGACGAGAGTGAGACGTGTGATTTTTAAGGTTATTTATTTATTACATTTATTCTTTTAACCGGACTGTCGTGCTTTCTGTAAGTTGTATCTCCCTAAGTGATAGTCTGAGGGTGATACAAAGCCTTCTTCACACGTCACATATTCATGGAGCCCGGGAGTGGAAAAAGAAATAAATCAAGGCCACGATTTATTAATTCATGCGCACAACATGTAATTCGTGGCATCAATTTAATTAAACTGTTCCCATGTTTTGGTTCATTTGTGTGCACAGGATAAGTGATTATACAGAGGGCCAGCACAACACACCAGCTTTTCCCCACGAAGCATAAAGTGCAGTTCACCTGCTTCGAGTGTCTGTAAATTAAGCTTATTATTAGTTTGCAAGGCAACATTTGCTGCCAGTTTATCAAAATGTAAATCATCCTGGAAAGAGTCCTCATTAATTGCTTTTTACTAACAATAATCCTGTGCCAAGCAAGTGTTGTCAAAAACGGTGTCTCTATCCAGCTATCTACAACCAAGGACAAGTGTCTTAAACAGGTGGCGGCTGGAATGAATGACTTGGCCAGGTGCAATGCCAGAAGTATTAAATTATTTAATTTGGGCACACAAATTAATAATGGGAGAAAGATTTAATTAGATTGAGGTAACTTATTGTATGTCATGCACACAGATGAGTAAATCATGGCCTCAATAAAAAAAAGAATTTCTCTCTATGGCCACTCCCGGGATCCGTAGATATTGAATCTAAAAAAAGAAATAATATTTCCTGAAAAAGGAAGTGACCTGGGGCTCCACCCATAGGTGCGTGTAAAGTACGGAGGGATCGGCCTTCATCCGTAGTCGGAGGTACCACACTTTGTGCAGTAACCAAGTGATTGGTAATCTTTAAAGTTACTAGGGATTGTAGCTACTTTTTCTAGCCAACATGTCATTTATGTCAAAACTTTTAAGGGAAAAAGGAAAAAATTGTAATTACTAATGTTTTGAGTTATCCTCAACAGCAATTAATAGGCATGTTATCTCCGTGGATTTAGGTAATTCAGCAGTGCCCACACACATGAGCTCCTTTTGAGCTAATTATGACATTGAGCAGACTTTTCCTCTTTTTTGCCCATGTCATTTGAGAATCCATTATTAAATGATTAAAAATCCAGATGTTTGATCTTGTTTGATGTCTACATATAATTAATAGCCCACAGAATGTTAGTCTCAGGGTGCTGGAAGTTGGTCGATATTTACATGATATTTTATAGAAAACAGAAACACAGTAACATTTTGGGCATGTTAGGTGTGTAGAGTTGTTTTCTTTTTTTGATCTTTGATCGATGTTTACATACTTTTAAGTGATGCCTGCGCAACGCACAAATGTTACATTTCATATCATAGAACCTTGAATTTATTCCTATCAGGAAGCGTGTATACCGTATTGAGACACAAACAAGTTAGCTTGAAGACAAGTAGCACAACAGCACTCTTGAGTCCCTTTCTTTGAAGTCTTCACCAAACACTTGCATTTACTTTGCTTCAGTGGTGGAAAAAGCTTCTTCTGCGAATCAAATAACCTTGACAAATTAGGTTGCATGCAAGATAACAGCACCGTCCATGGATGCATGAAAAGGTGTTTCTGTGATTTTTTCTGGACCTGAGTGTTTCCTGTGTGCGGCAGTAATAACACACACTGGACCTCCAGGTCAATGAAAGGTTCATTTTAGTGACCAGCGAATAATACACTCTTTCTCTGTAATATTCAGAGGGTTTTTGACAGTAAATACACTTGTTTCATCTCATGATTATTTTCATAATTGGACTATTGAACATCATAAAACAATGGGGGGAAAAAACCCATCCTAGAGATCAACGTCATGAAATAGCTTCTTTTTTTTTGTCCGACCAAAACGCCACAACTCAAAGGTATTCAGTTTGCTATGATATAGGACAAGTAAAAGTAGAAAATCCTCACTGTTTTGAAAAGTCTGTACCTTTTTAAATGTTTGACATACTTGCTTAAACAATTCCATACATGATTAATCCATTATCATTTTGAAATAGTGTGTGTGTGTCTGTGTGTGTGCGTGTGTGCGTGTGTGTGTGTGTGTGTGTGTGTGTGTGTGTGTGTGTGTGTGTGTGTGTGTGTGTATAGCATGACTATAAATAACAGGCACTTTCCCTAACATTAGTTTAAATAACAGGCACTTTCCTTAACATTAGTTTAAAATCCAAAGATTTATATACAAATACATTTTTCTGGGGGAAATGGTTTAGTATCCACTCAATGGGCAAGATGGAACATCTGTGATTTCATTCTTAGTCAATCTGGGTCATGTCAAATGTCTTCATCGTGTCTTTAACAGATAATCGCACAAGATGTAAAAAAAGGTGTCTCATTATCCTGTTGAAATGACCGTAGCTGTCTCAGTTTGAGTTCTCAGTATATTCACGTCTTTCTCTGAAGAGCAGAGGTTTTTCTGATAAGACGGCTTCTGTTTGCAATGGCTTTAGTCATTTGTGCAAAATGGAGACACAATGTGTATGACACATAGATGTGCTGATAGTCGCTCACTGAATCTCATTTCATTTCAGCTAACTGAAAAACACATTGTCACAGGACGCCCATTAAGCAGTGCCTCCCAACAGTCTTCTCATTCACACTCAGTAATTGTCAGACTGCCCACAGTTTGACATTCTCTTCTCTTCCATCTAGACCAGTGCAAACACTAAACACCGCTGTTACAGGATGTCGTGAGCCCAAGCCTAGAATATATCCATCTAGAATGCTTTGATGATAGTGCAGACAGAAGTTGATGGGCTGGAGATGATCCGCTAGCACGGCAGGTGGACTGGAGAGTTGAAGGTTTCAGCAACAGGCTGAGGGCCACAGGCTGAGGGCCACAGACTGAGGGCCACAGACTGAGGGCCACAGGCAGGCTTAGGCAGGAGACTGGAGTTCCAATTGTTTTAATTGAAATGAATTGTAATTTTATAGCTGTACTGATAAATGTACTGGTATATATGTTGATCCGTGTTTTGATCTGTCTGTATAGTTGTTAGTGTGATAGACACCGTGTTTTTTTTCATGCATGGTCTTTGTTTAATAAAGACTAATTAATACAGAAACTCAGGCGCAGATCTGATACTATTTCTCCAATTTTAAAATGTAGACCTCGCTGCTTGGAACTCATTGGAATCATGTTTTATGAATGGTAACATTGAGAGATTGGTGTACACTAAAACAAAGCTGAGTGAGCGGCCCACTCTGACAGAATGATGATGAACTGATAGCAACGCTGAATTTTATAATGACATTGACACAGCAAAAATGTGAAATGTGAACGAAATGTGCTTCACCGATGAAACTAACAAAGTGAGCAAAACAATTATATTATATTTGTGAAATATCTTTGAGCGTCTTTAATCACTGAAAGAAGATTCAACATGTGTACATGGGTGAAGTTTTAAAATGAACTATTTGTATTGTGCCTGGAAACATGGGAGAATGACAAAGGAGAGACTGGAAGCTGGAGACTGGGGACTGGGGCTGTTAGAAGCAGTCAATGACTAATCAGGGCAATTCTGGGCAGCTGGGACTGAAACAATTCAACAAGATTGAGGTGGTGACAAGAGATGCAGAGGAGCCAGCCTTGACAATTTCATAATGGAAAATACTGTGCATCTTGCAGCTAAAATGGGGCAGCTGGAGTTTCTTTGCTGAAGGGCACATTAACTTCAGCTGAGGAAAGAGAACTTGCTGTATTGTAGGTGACTGTTTTCTGTTTGTATACTTAGGGCTTATTATTTTTAGCTTAATATTTTTTGCAAAATAAATCCAGGAATCCGTTGCCGTTCTGTATTTTAGATTGAGAAATATGGGACACGATGACCTCATTCATTTTTGCAGCAGGAAACCAAACAATTGGATGTGTAGGGGACAGGAAATGTGGGGAAATCAGTGCTACTTTGAAAACTCTTACTTTGAAAAGTCATTTAAGTAAAAATAGGTAAAAGGTGAAAATCAAGAGCTTTCGAGAGCACTCGACACTTATTGCACAAAGTGTAAATTATTCTGACTCCACTGCAAAATCCATAATTGGTTTCAACACAGATAAACCTCTTTTCAATCCGCCACCCGCCTCTTATCTACAGTATACTGTATGAGTATGGTATTAAAATTGTTCATGTAAGTACATTAAATGAGTCGACACACCGTTCAAATCAAGCTAAATTAAATGAAACGGGGTGCATTTTCAACCTAAGGTTTTCCCATTGTCGGATTGTCTCAAAACACTGACCCTGTTTTGAATAGGTTTAGTGGTTATTACTGATTTGTACAGTTAAGGAAGTAGGGCTACAATCGATGATTGTTATATTTGTTTATGATTTAATAAATAGACAGGAAAGGCATGTGGGGAAAGGGAGGAAGAATGATCTGCAACCAAGGACGAAGATGAACGGCATCTTAAACCCTTATTCCACCGGGATTCACCTCAGCTATTTTCATTATGGAATAATCTGCAGATTATGCAGAGTTGGCTTTTTTTAAATGGCCATTATATTTTTACAGGGAGCCCTGCCGTATGTGAAGTCTTGAAATTGATTCTTTTGTTTGACCAATAGTTTAAAATCCAAAGATTTTCAGTTTACAATTATATTAAACAAAAATAAAATACTGAATCATTTCAACAATTATCACATTTATTGCAATTATTTTCTGTTCATTGGCTTATTGATTAAATTAATAATCATTTCAGTTATTAAGTGAGATATTTCCCTCTAAGCAGTGAGCATTTTCTTTGAAAGACAAAAACAATATAATTCTAACCAGACACCAATCAATCATAACCAATGAGAGTTACATTATCAGCAAACAGTTTTGCCCAGTGAAGAGCGTCTGTGTTGCAATGTTATCCATTTATTGGCAAAAAAATTGTGTCACAGTGGGTGGCAGAAATAAAGACAGTGTGTTAGTGTGTGTGGGGGGAGTTATTTTACAGCTTTCTTTCAGTTTGTTCAGTCAGTAACAATACATCATTATGGGCTTTGATATTGTGAGACAAGTCAAAAAGGCTGTTGAACTTCTGCTAAAGCATGATAGCTCATGGATGGACTCATTCCCCAGGTTCACTGCATTTCACCTCCAAACCCCATGGACGAATTTAGCTTTTCAGGTAACTTTGGAGCACCTCTTTTATCACAATGCTGCACTTTTAAACGATACCCAAGTCATATTTTCTGGGCTTTTCAATTAAAACACAACTCTAATCTACTCAAATACTATGCTCTGTATGAGAATAATATATCCCACGTGCAAAATATATAAAACCTCATATGGTATCTTCATACATATGTATCTTCCACATGGGTTACATTATGTTCAAGCAGGGATACAAAGAGGCGGGTGATCTCTTGCCTCTCATTTACTCTGTATACTCTGAAAACAACATCATTTACATATTCAGCTCCAAAAGGCCACTGAATTGGGTGTTGCTGCCTGAGGCCTTGTCTCTTGGTTTAGACACCCAGAAGTCTCCTAAAGAGAAGTTCAAACACAACAACGTCATAGAGGCTAGTCTCGTGGGAAGAGAAAATGGAGGAATTTGGCATGTACCTTTTGGTTTTGAGGACCAAGAGAATAAAGGGAATCCCACTAACATTAGTTGTACTGTGAACTGGCTTTTTAGTCAAACTAATTTAATCATTTTTGCACACTGCCTTTGTCATTGTTTTCGGCACCGCCCTGAAACCAAGAGGAAATAACAAATGTTTGAAATTCTGTTAATTTGTGCAAATAAATGATCAATTCAAAGTGACCCAGAATAACAAATCAAGGAATTTAAGAACACAAATGATCATGTGCACACAAGCTATTAATTTTATGGTACAAATTTGTTATTTATATGCAAGAACTTTAAAAATGTTCTCACCCACACCTGCTGGGCCTCATGGAGGTTGACTTTCAGTGAATATTTTAATAAAGCCTCCAAGTCATAGCTGGGGAATCATTAGCTCTGCTTTGGTATATATAACCTGTATCAAGCCGCCTATTTACTTCAAGACTCGCTCAACAAAACACCAGGTATCTGTCAATTACTGTCTCAGCAGAAGAACGCATTTAAGGACATATTGGCCTCTAGTTTGAAAGCAGTAAAACCTAATGTCTTAAACAGCTTAAAAAGTTGTTTTACAAGTTTGTGATAGATTTGCGAAATTGTCAAAGCTCGTGCTAAGGTAAGTTAAATATCCAATTTATTATTCTATTACATAAATAGCAATACGCTTGTTACTTTGTTATTTTTTCAGAAGTTGGCTGACGTGCAAAAGTACACCAGCGATTTACTTTAAATTAGGGCTGGAAACAATTATTTTCATTATTGATTAATCTGCCTATTATTTTCTCAATTAATCACTCTGTCTATAAAATTACAAAATATAAAAAAATGCCTGTTACATTTTCCGACCAAGTCCAAGTAGCACAGTCCAAAACCCAAAGTGTTTCATCTTCGTCACATAAGACAAAAGAAAGCAGCAGATGCTCACATTTGAAAAGCTGAAAGCATCAAATATTTGACCTTTTTGCTGACATGCTAACATCCAACAACACATTTTCCGTCGATTTTGACGAATAGATTAATTGATCAATCGTTGTTCATTTACAAACATTCAAGCTTCAAATCTCTGTAGACATGAATGACACTTGGCTGGATCAGAAATCACTTGGGTATTTCACAGTCCATGTTACTCATGCAAGTTTGGGAAAAAGGTATATCTGGATGCTTCCTAGAAACATGAGATGATCTGTATTCATTTTTCCCTCGAGCTGCTACTAAGAGTCACTTGCAATTACTGACTGTGCCCAAGAGGTAAAAAAAAAAGAATATGTGCTCAGTGAATAGATATCAGTGCAACTTTTGAAAGCAGGTTTAAAACAGCAAACATAAATCTGCATTATACTTGTGCTGTTCATGCCTTATGAAAATATTAGTTGATGCAAATATTGTTTGAATGTAAAGTTGAAGATTTTAACAGTGTAATTCTAAGTCTAGTCACAATCAAATGGCTACTTTATGGCATTAAAATGTTTATTTCATTTACACTCTGATGAAATATGATATAGATGGTGTGCACACTTCCCTAACATACACTGCTTAACACTTAAAGTGAATTTAACCGTGCATTTAGATGAGTTCTGTGATTTCTCCCCAAAAAACCTAAAGATTTTACCCTGTGGCACTCGGCTGTACTGTGCATCTGGGGGGAAGCACATGAAGCCCAGACTTTGGAGTAGCTAGAAATCTGATCGAAAAATACATAGTTTCATTTCACAAAATCTTCTAAAATGTAAATAGTATAATAATTGCTCACATAAATGTCTAATGGATACACTCAGATACTTTCGTATAGAAAAAAACATATTACTACCGGCCAAAACACTGTTCATTTCTGAGAATCATTGCAGAGTCATTTTCATAACATGCAAAGTCATACCACTCCAAGACTTGTCCTGTGCTCACCTACTCTCTGTAAAGTCATCCTCTAAAAGCTAAGCCATCACCTTGGGGGTTTGAGGTGGAGATGACACACGTCTGGATCCTCTCGGTTGTCTGCTTCAATATCAGATATGGGAGATTACGGGGGAGACAAGTCCTCCACCTACAGTGACCCCTCAGTAGGAAAAGCATACTGATACTCTGTGTCCCCCTCTATAGCATAGACTTAACAAGAGAGAGTGAGCTGTAATGAGAATATGAGGTGAACCCCTCTATCACAGAAGCACATGCAGTTTCTTTGTGGCTTTCCACCCCAATTATTCCCATATTTCCGAATGTCTAGTCAGCAGAGACAAACTGAAAACTGTATCTTTGATGAACTGAATCTCACTTCGATGGCAGATGTAAGTCAGAGTTTTCCTAGCTGATGCGGAAAGGCATTTTGACATATTGAGCTTCATACCAGAGGAGGTTTGATTTTTTTTTTTTAAATGTAAGTGGATTATGACCAGGAGGGTTTTGAGATATACCCCTGACCCACCTAGTGCCACTGACCTTCTCAGTACAAATAGAAATTACCTTATAAATGCAATTTGCCCAGTAGTAGTGTCAAAGGTTAAAACGTGTCCTATTGTTCACCATTCTGGGTCTGAACGCATGGCTGCTTACCATCCCAAATGAAATGTGAACGTTTTGTTTTCCCCATTCAGCCAAGACAATGAGGACGAACAAATTGGAAGAGACACTGAAATACAAGGGCATTGTTTATTTTAGCCAATTTAATGCAACGTCCTATCGATGAGGATGTTTCACTCCAGGATTGTCTTATAATCCATCAGAGATGGGACATTCCTGTTCTTGAAGCAGAAGGCTGAGTTGTAGTGCAAAAAATATGCAGGTATATTTTAAGCAGTAGAATAAACTGAGTAAATTTAGCTTTTCTATAAATTCAGTTTGTACCCTTTCAGCACAAAGTTGCCAGTTTCCAAAACTGACTGCACTTAGATAGCAGAATGCATGAAGGCACAGAAATAAGCCTTTGGATAGTATACTGATGTGAAATGGCTTATGCAAACAGGGCTAACCAAGTCTGGTGTCAAGGTAATAAGGTGCTTCTTCTTTTTTTTTTTTTTTTTTTTTTAAAGCTGTCTCATATTAAATCTGCTGTAGCCAACGTAATACCGTAGAGCTATGAATAGCAATTAACAATTGCTATTAAAAATGTAATACAATGATACATTATCATTTCAATTTGTTGACTTTGGGCCATAAAATGTCAGTAAACAATAAAAAAATGCCTGTCACAAGTTTGAACCCAAGTACAGGCATCTGTAACCGTCGTGTCTCGACCAACGGTCCAAAAACTCAAAGATGCTCAAAGATGCTCAGTTTACCATCTACTAAAATAGTAGCATTTGGGGAGCTTGAACCAGGACATTTATTATCGTTATTATATTATATATAGTTGGGTGGTTTGCCGACACCGCTGCAGACCATCCGTCCCCGCAGGGAGAGAAGGCACAGCGAGCACTAAGTCCACCGTCATGGAAAAGCACGAGCAGTCGTCCCTGACCCGCCAAGTTGAATCCCCCCCTGGACGAATGTGGGGACCCGGAGACCTATTGAGAAGTGTAATAATATTTTCAGTTCATTATGAATCTGTGGTGGGCCGCTTGGCTATGCTGTGGCAGTTAGGGTAGAGTGGAGGTGGAGGAAGTTGAGTCCTCTTATTGGTTTTTCTGCCTGCTGTCTGCTCAGGCTTGTTCTTCGTCAGATAGTTATGAGGCATTGGAAGTCAATACAGATCAATCTCATTCAAATAACATAATGACCGACTAATAATAAATCCATGATCTTTTTTTCAGTGAAAGATTACACCTTCCATAAAAGTCAATCTCGTCTCCTGGTAATTAATTGTTTACATACGTTTAATATATTAAATAGATGCTTGATTTAAAATGGAACCCTTTACAAATAAGAGCTGAAATATATGTCAACAATAATATTCCTCCTGCTAGTGAAATGGGATGCCAGAATTAATGGGCTGCCAGGTTTCTGTTTGTTTTGTAAATGCTGAGTAACATAGAGCAAATGAGGATTAATTCAGTACAATGAACACTAATCAACATACATTCCAATGGGATTTCTTTTTTTTTCTTTTTAAATGCTTGTGTCTGAGTAGACTTAAAATTGTCCACCAGCTTTCAGCCAAGAGTGTTCTCATTGAAAATATAACAGAATTGTTTTTTTTTTTTTACCTAAAACAACCTATATTTATGTTTTCCTGACACGCATCCTCCTGGGGCTGTGCGGATAATGATTGCTGTCTCTGAGAAGCAACAGTGTAAGAAGTTTAAAGTGGTACAGCAGCAACACCTCTACGGGAGGAGGTTGGGCTTCAGGTTAGAGGGTTGGGCGTCACACTTTGAAACCGGAGACCTGTTCACATTGTGTGTACTACAGACAGTCAACAATAGCTTCATTTCACCACAACCACGGTTGTTCCCAAACCTTAACCAAGTACTTTCCGTTGATCATTACCCACAATCTTTTTAGTTGTCTAAATCAAATCTCAACCGCAGTCGTGGTAGGTCATAAAAACAGTAATCATTTCTTTACCGGCCATCTCTAACGTTGGTAGTAGGCAATAACAGAATTTCATCCTGCTAATAGTGGTGCATGATTTGAAAATTTGTCGTTTTGAAAGGCAATGATAAGCAAACTGATTTTGTTGTTTAAGTTAGAGAACTTGTTGACGATGATCGCTGTAAAAAAAAAATATTTAATTGGCAACATAATTGCGAGAGTTCCCATCAGAGTCTCAATGTCTGTCATGCATCATTGACTTTAAACTGATGTTAGTGTTCCTTAACAGCACATTGCATTACGTGACAATGCAGCGTAAAATGCTTATGTAGTCATTGTGTTATGAGGTAAGATAATGGTTCTTCAGGGAAGTCGGCCAACTTTTAGGTATCGTTTACACAACTAAGACTTTGTCTATTTCACCTTGACACGTTCAGGCAGGTGGCAGTCAGTCATTGAACAACAACTCAGGTGTGTGTCCCTTTTTGTCCTTCCTTGTGCCGGTATTTTACTCCACTCATTTCTCCTCCTCCTCCTCCTCCTCCTCCTCCTCCTCCTCCTCTCTGACCGTCTCTCCATGCAAACATTTCATTTACTGTTTGAATAGCTAAAAGTATTGAAAAAACAAGTCAACAGTAGTTGTCTAAAATATGTGTTGATGCATACAAGTCACTGTCGGTCCAAACTTTCCTGCCACAGCAGTCCTAACGCCCGCTCCCCTCTCCGAGAACCATAGGTTGTAAACGGAGAAAGCATACCAGGGAAATGTTGTGCTGAGATGTCATTTAAGAATAAAATAATAAATGACCATCTCAAGTTAAAGCTATACCGAGGCTTTTTGTCTCCGGAGTCAAAGATGAAATGACCAAAACTGTTTGTCTCTTATCTTGACATCCGCTTGAGAACAATTTATTTCATATTCTTGCTTAAGGTCTCCTTCCTCAAGTTGCACATTTTATGAACATTTAGTAATATTGGCTAACCTGCTCATCTCAAAACATAACTTACAGTAGAAAAGAAGACTTGAAGAGTTTGCATTTTATTAAACCACTTGCAAGGCCTGCTCCACAGAGGACAATTTTAATTACTTCTGGTCTGCCTTACTTGCTATAAACAAGCTATTTCAGTGGCTGTCTGTCTTTCTTCTGTTTGAGTTATTCCTTTAATTGTGGGAAACCTATGCAGTACTTCTTGAGCATGCTTGTATTTCAAGTCGCTGGGTTAATATGATAAAATATGGAAGGCATGCTGTGCAGGTCTGCAGTGTCTGTGGTACTTTTGCATATTTTCTAAATTCAAATCTCCAATCCCACAAAAACAAAAGCAGATATGTGGCATCATTATGCAGTTTTTTAGTGTTCTGCTATCAGACTAACTACATCATCTTGAACAACAGAACACATTTGATTCGGCCTGAGACTCAAGATAAAGGGTAGTGGGTG
Organism: Bovichtus variegatus; assembly: GCA_943593645.1. Classification (NCBI taxonomy): domain Eukaryota; kingdom Metazoa; phylum Chordata; class Actinopteri; order Perciformes; family Bovichtidae; genus Bovichtus; species Bovichtus variegatus. The sequence continues at coordinate 13,283,690 of CALSCE010009344.1, read as the reverse complement.
GGGTTGCTATTGTTTGTTACTACATATTGTGGAACAGCTTAAAATGTGCTCTACCATTCATTCAGGCTCTAAAATGAAGTGCATTCATTTAAACAGCCTTGAAGCTGCATAAATCAATATTTGCATCTCAAATCATACGGCAGTAATATCAAAGGGGTCACTCACAGAGACCCCACACGAGACTTACTACACAACTCGACAGGTGTATAGAACTCAGACCTGTTTTAGCCAATTGTTTTATGTCTTGCAGCTTTTATCAACTGCTTTGCAGCAGCAGCAACAATCCATTTTAAGCACTGCTAAACCCATTTTATACAACCTATCCAGCACAAATGGCAGACAAAGTTAGTGACTTGCTCATCAAGAAAGTTGAACACCTACAGCTTAAGACCCAAACACTTTTATCTTGGTGGAGACCAAAGCAGAGCTAAAAAAACGAGAATTTGGATTTACCTACATACTATGTCCGTCAGATGGCCAAAAAACACGACTTCAGATGGATGATAATGTTGTTCTGCATCTGCTTAGGAGCAGAGGATGCAACAATTCTTTACATTATGTATTAATCTGACGACTTTTCTCTCAATCAATCGTTTTGTCTATCGAATGTTAGAAAATATAGAAATGGGAAGTTGTGTTTAGATAGCTTGTGTTAATAGATTAACAGTCCAGAACCCAAAGATATTCAGTTAACTATCATCCAAAGAAAAGCTTCAAGCGCTGACATTTTGAAAAGCTGGAGCCAGAGAATATATCTAATAGATTTAGAAAAAATGGTTAGTTAATGCAAGAATCATTACAAAGACAGGGTTTGTATTGTGCTCAGTATGCAATTATGATGCATCAATCCTTGAGGGCTCTGAAGAAAGCACCTGTTATACTAAATAATCAATCATTTTGTTCTTGTTAATAGAAGTCAAATTGATCAAATATTAGTGCTACAAATGTTGAATCTTGTGGATCCAACCTAAGGATATTTCTGTGTTAGGTGACCTTACACCCACTGAAAATGTCTCATCATGCTGATGATCATTTTTTAAATTGAAACTTAAAACAGAGTTTTGTTGAGTTGCCAAATATCTTGGATCCTGCGGCAGCATAAATTCAGCCTTCTTTTAAGTAACAATTATTTTCTGTGCCTACCACTCTGCACAGCTTTCTCTCCAGACATCTTTACTAACAAATAGCTTTTTTTATGATTTAGCAAAAAACATGGAAATTCTTGCTTGCAGCTGCACACTGAAGAGCGTACAGTACACGGTAATCTTTGATGGGCTGCTCAAATTAAATATTAAAATGATATTTCCTTCTTTCTGTGATCATAATGTAGTTACTTAAAGGCCAAAGGTATTGCTTAAAGTCCAAACCAAATCATTGCTAAATAATGTAGTGTTATTTTCAACCTCATGCGACATTTTCTCAAAATGAGGGTGTTTGTCCTCACTGAAGAGCGTAATAGCACCTGAGCTTCATATCCTGGGGCATTTGTATGGAGTATGTTTTGTTTTTTAAGTGCTAACTGGCTTGAGAGAGGAGAAAGATGCATTTGACCATTATAGTGTTTTGCATCGCATTTGGCCAGTGAAGGTTACCCAGAGCCATATATGTAGGAGGATGTATTTTTATGGCGTGGGCATTAATGAGGGAGTTGACAGCTGTTATGAGTTTGCAATGGCTGAGGGGCTTAATGAGCATTTTCACAGCATCTAAGATAGAGGTGCACAATTTTCCGGAAAGGCCTGTATATAGTTATTGGTAAATTATTCAAAAAGTGGTTTTGTAGATGCAGCCTATTTTTTTAATCCAGGCCTTTGGAGATGGTCTGCTATTACTGAAATGTGGTATTCATCCAAACTTTAATGGTGCCCAGTTGTTTACAAAAAACATTCTGACTGCTCTCAGCGAGTGCATGATTGTAGAACCGTTTTACTGAGCGCTGAACCCTTTGAAGCCTTTTGTTTGAACCCAGAACACTATTTAATAGTTGGTCCTTCTGCAGGAATTGCATCTGCATCTTATATACAGACTGTACTTAAGGGTGTCAAAGTGAATGCTGGCTTATAACAGTGCAGAACCATTAAAGGACCAGAGACATATTGTGATGAAAAATAACCATACTGCTTTGTCAAGAGCTGAAACGGTTAGTCCAGTAATTTATTAATCAATTGACATAAAATTAATCGACGGCTATTTTGGTAATCTAATAATCCTTTACAATATCTATTCAAGAAAAAAATGCCAAATATTAGCTGGTTCTCAAATGATTGATGATTGTCTTTATCATAAAAAGTAGTGAATTGAATATGTTTGAACTTTAGACTGTTATGCCTCCACGCCGGCGAAAGCCGTAGAATTTCTTCAAATTTGCCATAAACGTCCACTAGGGTTCAAGGTTGAATTATTAGGATTTGGTGGTCGATTGTCAAGGTCACTGTGACATCACAAAACACGTTTTTGACTATAATTTAAGAATGAATACATTAATTATGACAACATTTCACACAAATGTCCAATAGGATCAAATTAAGTCATGACATTTTATATCCAAAAGATCAAAGGACATCATAATAATCTGCAAATAACTCCGTTCCATAACTCAGGAAGAGAAGGCGAGATTTTGTCCATATTTCACATTTGGTTTCGACCTTAATACTGAATTGGTGACACCAATCTTGTGTTCCCACCTTGACACTGTGGTGCTTTTTTAGATCTCCGGCGCTGCCAGTTTGAAGATGTGTGTGAAGCCTCCACTTTGAATTAAAGCTTCTTTGCAGCAAGATGCATATTTGAAGCATTGCCTACTGTCATGGCTACAACTTTGTGTTCTATCAGAATCAGATTTATTGGCCAGGCATGTGAACACATTCAAGCAGTTTGGCTGTTATTTATACATCCCTATATCACAAATCAAAGAATTGCCTCAAGGGGCTTCACAATCAGAACAGCAAAGTGCCAGGTTGATCTTTTCCTTCATCCTTCTCTCTGCAACTCGCTGCCAATCTGCCACATCGCTTGAGGTAGAGGGTGAGAAGAATTATCCAAGATGGCTTGGATTTTGTCCCTCTTCTTCATCTCCGTCACTGCTTCCAGACTTTCCTTCGCTGCTTGTTGAGACTGCTGACATGAAAACCTTGATGCCAACTCCCCAGCACAGCACCGGGAAGAACACAGCACTACAGGCTGATAGAAGATCCCACTGAAGGATCTGAGGAACCTTAGGAACAAAAGTGTTCTGTCCCTTCTTGAAGGGGGATTCAGTGTTGAGCCAGTGGCCCCTCTCCCACTTCCTGCCCACCCGCTTCTGGCGCCCCTGCTCGGACCCACTCCCATTTTTGATCTCCACAACACACCTGCAAAGTTTGATATCGCAAAATGCGCCAGGGGAGTGAAGTGTAGGGGGACCAGGACCACATTTTGCTATGATGACACGCACACACACACACACAGACACACACACACACACACACACAGACACACACACACACACACACACACACACACAATACCAGTTAACAGTCATTTACTGTAGTTACAGCCCTAGCTTTGTCCTATTTATTGTCTTTACAAAATGGCATAAAAGACCCGTCACTGGCCTTTAGTAACATCTTCTAACTTTATGACGTTAAATTGCGAGTAGCTAGGGAATAATGGTGTCAAACTTCAGCGACAGAAAGTTCAGTTTGGGCTCCAACAGTGTGAAGACCGGAAATTAGTTTTGGAAGCAACAAATCCAGCTCATCTTATTGGTATTGATCAACAACCCGATCCATCCGGGGCAGATATATTAAGGTCGTTTTCTGTTATGAGGCAGTAAAACCTTGAAAAAGTTTATTTGATATAAGCTTTGCCTGAAACCTGTCAATGTTTTTCCAATGCCTTGGTCCCTTAATGAGGTAGATAATGGTCCTTCCCGTGGAAGCTTTTCATCATGGACAGGCCTTTCCAGAATGTGTCCAGAATTATGACTTTATCATTTGTTTGGATTTTTATCTGAAGTAATCTTCTCTTTAAATCATGTCCTTTGTTGATCTTTAATTACAAAACTTTCTTTAATTATTTGTCATGAGTGGTACAAATGTACCAGTATGAATACATTAATAGAAGTGCTGATTTTCTCTGATATTACCCACAACTGTGTCCAAACTACCAACCATGATGAGACTATATGAGAAGGTATTCACAGGCTTCAGGTCTATGAACTGTGCAGTAATAAAATAAATACTGTGTTTATGAAACACCGTCAAAGCTGAGTACCCTAGCTGTGTGTTAATGTTTTTAAACGACTGTGAAAATAGTTATTACAATACTATTTTTCCTTTTGTAGCTCATTCGAAAAGGATACTTTATTTTGTGACTGCGGCCATTTGCATTCATTGAGGAAAGTGCTCATCATTGCCTCAGAATCTCTGAAGATTGGAAAATAGTTTTTAACAATGTCTGGCCTTGCTTACTGGTCTGCTTTGAAATGAGAGCTTATGTAACCAAAATGTGGGTGGTGTTATAATAAAGCAATTGGATATTTGTCAGATTTTTTACATTGGAATACAAAAGTAATTTTTTTATCTCAAATTAATATCTGTAAGCTCTGACTGTTATTCAGTCTGATCCCTTTTGTCTTCTTTTGCTTTATACTCCATGATGAGATAAATGTATTGCTTTAACATTTTATCTGGAACTCTCATATAGACTCGCATACAAGAGCAAAAGCAATCAGATGTACATTTTTACATTGTTAAAGTTTTATAATATAATAATAATCTTGAATACATTTACACAATATGTGTCAGACATAAGTCTTACATTTTGGTAACAAAAAACTAAATAGCCTGAAGTTTTTGGTTTATTTCATGTCATTGGAGCAGACCTTGCCTCTGAATTTTAATGTTAGATAATGTGGGTTCTGAGCAGTGAAAGGCCATATATGACATGTCGCTTGTAAAAGCTTGTCAAATCATAAAGGAAAGGAAAATATTCAGCATGACAATAAGTTAAAGGCCGATTGACCCTGAAAATCTCTTTAACTTATTCTCTCCTCGACATTTCAGGATGGTGGTAAAATACGTCTTACAGTTAAACTGCTGATGTTTGCCAAAGAAGATAGTTGGACTGAAATGACATCATACTTCAAATAGATATTGGACACAATCAAGAAACAGTCTGGTCAGCAAGTAGAGGCATGGCTGGGTTGGGTTGGGTTGGCTTTGTGAAACTAATTTTTATTATTTTTTTCAGGGACAAGGCAGGGAGCTCACTTCTGCTCTCTATGTTGTTGTGGTAATCTTAAAAAAATAAATGTTTCCTTCAGCGACAACTTTTGCTGTCTTTAAAAAAAAAAAAAAAAGGCTTTCTTCACCTTATTTAACTTAAAACATTTAAAAATGAATAATTCTATTGAAATGCATTCAAAGTAAGATGAATTACACAGAATGGATTATTCAGAATGTGTATTTATATTATAAAATTATAATGTCTCTTTAAATGTACTGTATGTTTACGTTTAAAATACAAGACAACCCAGCTCTGTCTTATGAATGAAACTACATTATTGGGGAAAATAGGTTTTACGCAATGATGGCTTTACACAATAACAGCCATCTAATTCTGTTCAAATCAGCAGCCTCCTTCAGGAAAAAAGACCTCTGTTATATTCCATTTTGTTTGTTTTGAAAATCATAACAAGACACCTTGCCATAATAATTTTGCCTAATTGGTTTTTAGCACTTGATAAATTCAAGCAAATTGAGGAAATTAACACATTTTACACCCCGGGGGTTACATGGGGGTACAAGAAATTTGTATTTGTAAATCGTTTCCTACGACTGCAGTCTAATTAGGTGCCAAGTGGATAGTGTTTGTTCAAATGGGAGTTCTGGCACTAATGAGTGCTAGACAATCATACAGTAGGAGAATATTAAAAGTCAAAGATCTGTGACTGACATCTAACCACTCGCCACTAGACTTGTGCTTGTGGGCTCCTTATTCTGGTACTAAACACAGGTTTAAAATACGTTCTTAAGAAACGTGTCTGCACCAGCTATTTGACACAGATGTGCTTCCCACATGGTTTGGAATTGATGGGAGTGCACAGCAGCTCCTCCATCACAACCCTCCACCTCATTAAAATCATTTACTCTCTTTGCGCATTAGCAAGCTGAGCTTTAAGTGTTGTGGATAAAGGAGCAGATGAAGTGGGCAATATCGACACACTTCTGCGCTCCCTATAAAGATTTTTGCAGTGTGTTGCAATTCAGTATTACTCCCAACTGCACACGTTTAAAAAGCAAAGCTATTCACAGCCATAATACTGCTGACCTTTGCTGTCTTGAAATCTAACGCCGTATTTGTAATTTAAAAATAATGTTTTTCTTTAATGCATAACTGGGTGGATGGGTGGGTAAAGACAAAATTAAATCACATAACTCCCACTCCTATCCATACCCTCAATGGTGATTTCACTGATGCGGTAGAGCATTATTGGAATTTGGTTAGGTAACAAATTGCCTCCAAAACACATAATCATAAGCTAAAAAAATCCAATTTGATTCTTATATACAGGAGAAACAACGCTTGTTTCAGAAAACAACAGCACAGATGAGATTTTTTATGAGGTAGGTTGAGGTGAAGGAATGAAATGTAAATGAAACTTAACTCTACAGAAATCTCAGTGATTACACCACAAACATATCTAGAGAGCAACATAGTGAAGTGAGCATGTTTCAGGGTTCTGGTACTGTGCATGCTAGCTCACTGTCTTGGCTTACTGGGACACCTGGATAGAACTAGCGTTAATGTTAATAGTGACCTGGGCTTTTCCCACTATGACAAGTACAAATGTCTGCTGTGAAAAAAAGGCCTGTTCACTTGGCCGGTGGAATCAATTTTAATGCAACGTGAAGTTAGAAACAATTCCCGAGGGACTTTTAAAGAAAGTTTTCCTTTCGAGTATTTGTGATTTCACAACTTGTGTGTGTGCCTGTGTGTGTGTGTGTGTGTGTGCCTGTGTGCCTGTGTGCCTGTGTGCGTGTGTGTGTGTGTGTGCGTGTATAGCATGACTATAAATAACAGGCACTTTCCCTAACATTAGTTTAAAATCCAAAGATTTATATACAAATACATTTTTCTGGGGAAAATGGTTTAGTATCCACTCAATGGGCAAGATGGAACATCTGTGATTTTATTATTATTATTATTTGAATCCTACCCTGCTTCAGCTGGGTGACTCCTAAAATTTCATTTTACATACCTGTATATTGTGTCATCCATGTTGTACAATTGATAATTAATTAATAATTAATGTCCCCGATCAAGTTATTTTTATTTTTTTGCCTTGATCTTGATCAGAATCCTTTATTATTCAGTATCTTCCATATTGAGTCATATCCGATACCTATATTCACCTAAATGTTGATAACATTGGTATCTGACACATCGAGAGGAGGATAGCTGTAATTTTCACAAGCTCCAAATACTGAAGGCTCTGGTTCAAAATAATATGGTTGATCATGATGTGAGTTTTATTATAACAGCACGGCTCCTGAAATCGACCTGAAGCGATCCAGTGAGAAGACTTTGTTGGAGTTGGGCCTACAAAAACTGGGTCCACTAAAGCTTGTACAGTAGTGATGCTTCGTTTACCTCCTAAACAATTTTTGGCAGCGTGCAGACACAAGGTTTATTTTGGCTCGAGTTACTCACAGCTTTACCGTCGATTGGCGACAGCTGACCTACAGCCGGTGACATTTTTTATTTTAACATTAGAAAGGTTCAAATGTGACAGGAAATGCGAGGCCGCTTCCCGAATGTCTTCTCCACTGATCTTTGCCAATGAGAAAGAGAGAGGAGAGATAACAGATTTGTTACGGTCTGAAGTTCTAGCAAATTTTTCCAACCAAGAGTCCATCACCGGTGCAATCAAATATTTTTTCCACATCCACACACTCTAATTTTCACTCGGACATGCAGTAAAAGGCTTACAGTGTAGAGCCCGGACGTCATTAAATAGAGCGGTGCTGCAACACTATTAGGCTAAACACAGCAGAGTTTAGTAATGGATTGGATTTTGGATCTGCTTTATTTAAGAAGATCCCTTTCCATAACAATATGCTCTCGCTCCCACACACAAGTTATCTGGTGGTTTGCTGTTGTGATTATCCATTCAGCTCAATTTAGGAATAGATCAGACTGACCCCTGCTGGAGTACGAGGCATGGCCCGTTGTGCTCATTGTGTAAATTCAGAGTTTGGACAGATCATTACGGATTGAATGTTTGATTTTGAAAAGTAAAAAGAAGGCACTCACTATTGCTTCTTTCTTAATCTTAGTACTGACACTGTGGGAGACCACTACCTTCTTTTTACACAATGTTCTTATTGTGTAAAGAGAACCACTCTGGATTTCTTTCTGGTTTGATGGTTCTTGTGACTGGCCTCTCCTAAATAGTGAAGAAAATGAATTGTATTATCTTTACAATAGGCAGTATTTTTGTATTCAAACCAACAGAAGACCCTGTTCCCGTTGGCTGGGTCGGTGTATTCGAAAATGTGTAACTCAGCTAGAAATTAAGTCTGAGTAATTTTCCTCGAAAAATACATAATGTCCACAAGCTGTAAATGGAAGGCAGTGAAATAAAGATGGCATAAAAAAAAACATGCTGTCACTTTGATGAAATCCCAAGCCTGTTTACTTCATAGCAAGCTTGACCATCTTTCTTCTCCCCTACTGCTTCGGCCACCAGCAGCTCTGTGGTTTAATGGCAGCATTTGCAAGGTCTGCCGTTGGTCTCCAAATCTTGGCGACAGGCTCTCTTGTTTGCTCTCAGCAAGACGTAGAGCCGACCTGAAGGAGGCTCTCAAACTCGCAAAAAAAAAAAAAAAAAAAAAAGAAAAGGATTACGGCCCTTAAAATAGACTTGTGCACCTGTCGCCTAACATTTTCCAGCATGGACACTCGTGGATCCAGTGGCCGCACCAAATATCACAGGAAGGGGATGCTGTGACCACAAAGCTGATTAAAACAGTCGGGAGTTTTTGAAACCCAAAGAGGAGCCGCAGAAGCTTTTCACAAACAAATATGGACGCCAAACATGTGAGAGTGATTGTCTCTCAAGGATCAAGTTTTAAAGGATGAAAATGTCGCGACTTACCGGTATTACAGTACTGCCACAACATTGTAGAGATGCATTGATGGAGCAGCTGGAGACTGGGATTTTAGGGTGATTTTTTACGCTTTAATGCTATTTCTTTTGTTTATTTCAATACTTTCTCTGTGCAAATTTGACCGCTGAGCTGTTTTTCAATTCCTTGTATATATACCTTTGTTTATTGCGTGAAGGCTGTGTGACTGACTGATTTCATAACCCCCATGCCACTTCTTTCTGTTTCCACCAGTTTCTTTTCTTTATCCTCCTGCTAGACATTCACAAAGTGAAGTCATTCAGCCTTCAGCCAGCCATAAGCCCAAAGGTTTTGATAATTTGAAACCATTTTAACTTACCCGCCTCACAGGCATAATTTACATACAATTTGCATTGACTTTATAAGTAATCAGGCCATCTCTAAAACACACTTTGTTTCCTCTGAACACACCTTTAGAGTCACATCTGTGACTTGTTTCCTTTATAAAAAGGTCCTTGCAGTCAATATGTGCTACATTAATGTTTGTTACAACAGTTTAATAATACTTATTTGTTAATAACTCCAATCCATAAAGTTGGTAAACATGAATGTTAGATGAAGTTGATCAAAAGAAAATGAATTGCCAACTATTTAAATAAACATTTTCTACAACTTGTGCATGAAGACTTGCAGTCATGCAGGTCAAAGAAAGTTCTCAGTAAAAAGGCAGATGAATTTGCATTTTGGACAGCCAGGAGAAAAAAGGTCATGCTGTGACGTCATTTGTATCAGATAATTATTCAACAAAGTCAATTTTTTTTAATTATGTGATGAATAATTTCTATTTTGGAAAATCCAAATTTTATTCCAACCTCAGGCGTGTCAGTGCCTCCTCTTCTAGACGTGTTTGACGTGTAATTTATATTCAAAAGGCGTTAATCCTGATTGCTCTTTGCACCGTGCAAGCTTTTCCTCTGTTGATCACAAACATACTCACTCATTTCTTTCCCACGAATAACCATTTATTCTTCACACATTTACTGAAAATTACAGTTTATTGAAAGGACACAGAAAGGTCAGATAACACAGATACATGTAGCTAGGAGTTACTACTCAGTGCATGGCACATTCTCAGGGAGACGACCCATTGTGAGTCTTTGGCTCTTCGCCTCTGGAGTGTTAAAGGCAGAAAGAGTGCTGAAATATTAAATGTTGAGCAGTTGGCCAGCCAACTGGAGCCTCTATATTTCAAAATGTGGAGGAGTAAATTAACCTTGCTACAATGAGTGACAAACAATATTCTAAGTTGGGTAGTAGTAGTAGTAGTAGTAGTAGTAGTAATAATAGTAGTAGGATTATTTTTCATTTGTCAAATTGATATACTTATCACAGGATACAGTGTCAGACCTCACCAGTGCAAAGGGATTTTTCTAGAAAGATCACACATTTAGAAAGCAGTGTCCTCACTCAGAATAAAACTCAGAAAAGTAAACAACAAAAGAACAATCATGAAACAAGTTACCAGTGCCATTGCTACCTTTTAAAAAAAAGAATTTCTAGAATGCATGCCATTTTACTATGGAGGTTTGCAGATGACTGTTTGAATTCCAGTGTCTTAGCTTTTGCAAACAATGCTGATGTGCTCTTAGAAAGATCCTTCAGGCAATGCAGGAGCTCTGCATTTTGGATGATATGCCGTCCGCTCAGTTGATTTCGTGTGGCTTTGTCTTTTTGCTGCTGCCTCCCTCTGCCTCCTCGCTGTCGTCTGAGAGCTTTGTGGTGGATTTTCCAGTCTGCGCTTGGCTCCTTTGCTGGTAGGTTCAGAAGATAAAGATTCTTAATGAGACTGCACAATAATATTCCACAGTATTCGTGATGGTCTGTGATCTGAGCAGGAAATGCCTCTAAATATATCTGTGGGATGCAAAGCAGGTTATTTAAATGATGGTTAGTACTGGGTATCGTAATGAGGCAGCTTGATTCCTCCCTCAGTCCTGGTTCTAACTACACAACTTTGTCCCATTTTAGGGGCTCCTACTTCAGTTGATGCAGCTCAATGAAAGTGTTGCTTGCCTTTGAAAGCCTGAATGCTATAGGTCTGAACCCTCCTATCCTCCCCGAACAGAATGAGTGAAAAATTCCCCATCGTGTCATCGCCAGTTTGCTCCTCTTCAGCCACACATAAACCAAAGATAATCCTGTCACCATGACGTCACCCATGTTTGTGGACTACTACTTTGAAGCCTCAGCATTTTGGCCGTCGCCATCTTGTTTTTCTGGACGTCACCGTCTTGTTTTTTTGGAACCAAAAGTGACATGAGAGGGTGGATCTCAGTACAACTGATCGCCGAATATGACATTTTAAGGCGACCAAAATGATACAATTAACTTACACAAATAACATACTGAGGTAATAAATCAAGTATGGTCACTTTCTCATAGACATCTATACAATCAACCTGTGGAGTCGCCTCCTGCTGGCTGTTAGAGAGAATACAAATTTAAGGCACTTTGCTTCACTTTTTAAAACACCCAGTTTTATCTTGAACATGCCCCCTTCACAAATTCAAAAAAGGCATTTTGGTTGATGGGGGTGAATATGTCTTGCTGGTTTTTATTCCAGCTATCGAGACAATTAGTTACACTTGGGAATACATGTAATTAACCAGCAGCTCTCAGGGTTTTGAAGACCAACTGTGACCGCTTGTTTGCAGTTCAGTGGCACATTGCAACACAATGCAGTTTAAGTGTGCGTTTAGGGGATGTGTGTTCCTGTGAAACCAAATTCCTACTAACGTTTTAAAGACAACATTATTGGGCTCCAATGTTTTTCAATGGAATGCAATTTCTTCTGGTGTTTTGAATAATTAAAGTTTTGGCAATGACATGTTTAAGCGCTGCACACAGGCTCTAGAAATCAATTCCCCAAGCAAAGCATCTGTTTTGTGTTTACCAATGTCACTTTGGAGAATGCCTTTAGGCTATCTGGTTGCAAATTATTGAGCTCCACATCACTCTGCATGGCAGTGGGTTATAGTTCTATTACCTGGCTTGAAGCAACACCAACAAAAAGAGGCAACACACATCTACATTTGTCATTGATCACTCTCAGGAGAGCTTTAAAGCAAACTTTGAATTTGGCCATAGTATGGTAGTTATGTTATTATAAAATACTAAGTAATAGATTTTTAATTTAAGTATGTACTGTGATTCGGTAACTGAGGCTCAGTACTCAGTGACTCTTACTTCTATATGCAGGCAATTGATTTTTCACTTACTCTTGTGGCTCTTTGCCAACATCAGATGCCACCCACTTTGATGTGGGTTTAGAGGTTTTCCTTTTTATGTATCTTATTTATCACCAGCTAAATCTCCCTTACGGACATCCAAAAGTTTTTGTTTAAGGGCTGGTTCTTGGAAAAACTTGCAACAGCTTTGTTAGTTGAAGCACTTCCATTGTCAACAGTCAAGCTGCTTTGTTTTTTAAATGTATTAACTTTTTTAATATTAATAGATTATTGAGAGATTTTACAATGATGTCGAGAATACACAGCCTGTGATAAAAACAAATGCAGGGTACGTAAATTACTTAAAAGATTGAAAGTAATTTAAAAGCAACTGCAGGCTGGGGTGGAATGGTTGGATATTAAGGATTTAGAAAGTACACTGTAGGACATTGCATGTGTTTAAAACAAATACCTGACAAAACAATAACTTCTACGGCTACATACATACAATTTTGACATTATTTTGACTTAGGTTGTTGCTGTTTTAAAAAAAGTCATGGATAAATGTTGGCTGTGCTTTCTTACCCTGTGGATATCACAAATTGGTAAAAAGGAAGTTACCCTCTTCCTTGCCCTATTTAATTTTGGATGTCAGTGAAAATGTGAGTGCACGCCAATTGACTAATTATCTAACTGACTGTGCCAGAGATGGTGTGTTTTTATTTCTTGGAAGAGTTCAACAGCTAAAACTAATTTCATATAAAAAAACATGTTCTTTAGTATTCTTGGATATAAGGATATATTATTGAGCCCTGATTATTGTAAAACCCAAAAACACAGCAGGCAGAATTAAACTTTTTCTAAGAAATTTAAAACATATAGAATCAAGAGTTGACAGACTCATTCACTGCTTTTATAAATATTTTGAATAATAATTAATAATTTATGATATCTAGCTTAGTTTTTTATTGTGTTTTTCCTCACATTCAGACTTTGTGATTTTTGTATTCAAGCTTCCACTTGCACTTCCTCTCTTTCTTTTTTTTAACAAAATCCGGATGTCAGAAACAAACAATACTGATGCAACTGTGCTTCAGGGATATACTCTGTTGTTTAAGAATAGCAGGGTTTGCTGAAGGATCATAGAATTATATATTTGACTTAATAAGAAACTGAAGAAAACTTTACTCTGAAAGAATCTTAATGACGGACTCGAGCAGAAACACCTAACAATTTGAATAAATCTTATACAGGTTGGATTGTATACTGTGCTTTAAAGCCTACACTCTATATTAACCAAGCTTGAACAATGCTATTTTCCTCCCTTGTTGTTGACATTTGAGTTAATCTGGCTACAACTCCTCTGTGGGTGTGTGGTGTTGGTCTGTCAGCCTGTCGATGTTCAGGCCACATCGATGAGAGCCTCTCTGTCTGCCAGGGGATACTCAGTGAATAACTTGTGTACAGAGAGCTTATTGTACACAAGTTTTACCGAAAAAGTGGAGATTTTGCTCTGTAGTTATTTAAACCCTTCTTTGTGTTGTTAAAAAAAAAAAATAACAGGTGCAAGCCTTTTCTTCCAAAAGTATTTGAACAGGGTCTCAGACATCGAACATGAGAACACATAATGAAGGTAGAGCAGTGACAGGAATAGAGTCACTTTAATGCAGATTGATCCACAAAGACCAGGATGCAGCTCATTACCAATCAAATTGTTTACTACATCATAAATGACTGTGCATGAGGGATACCAACTGACAGCAGGAGAAGAGAGCTGGTTGTTGGGACACATTGTGAAAATTTTCCAATAGATGATTTCACCAGCAACAATTTGTATAGAGGTCTGAAAAGTCATTTGTCCAACTGAGATGTTACAAGTCATCTCTTCTTGTTTGGCAACTTTGCAACTGCTCATAAAAGAAAATGGAACATCAGAAAAAACATCTTTTTTAGCTTTAAAACAAATGCACAATTTCAATTGTCTTGCATCTTGTGTTGATACCAATCAGCATAAATGCATCTGGGAATGAACTGCTTTTGACTTCAATAACATGTAACATATTATGTCGAACTATTTCACTCCACTAAGTCTTATAAAGAACACATTTACACTGTTGTATTACATAAAACTCTCTGGCACAAAACAAACAAGTGAAGTCAAATCTGGCCATTTGTCGAGATCTCTTTTGAAATATTCTTGAGTAAATAGTCTGAGTGTCTAAAAATGGATCGCTGCCACTTGGAATGCAAGACAGTTGCTCAGTTACACAGTATTGCACTGCATTGAAATGAGATGCATTGTTTTGTTGCACCATCTGGCAGCGCCAAACAGGTGTGACTCAATTCAATAATATGATGAGGGAGGCAGTTATGCATAGGCTCTGGCAGGGCATTGAATATCCCATACTATAGGTGACATTGGCACACTGAATATTAGGTTTTAGCAGATTGGTTGCCTTCTTGTAGGAACGTGTTGTAGGCATCGTAATATCTCTCCATCACGTTGTATCGCCTGCAGTGCTTTGTTTCACTTGTGTCGTACTTTGTTGCGTACTGATCTTTACATTTCAGGCTATTGTCAGTCACTGTGTCGTCACACTGAGCTGGTTACATCTGTTTAACTTTACATGCCGTCCTTCAAAACATGCTCGTCGTGCTACAGGTACGTGTGTTTTTCGCATGTTAGTTATGAGATTGTTGTGTGATGCAAGTTATTTTTAAATAGCTGTAAAAGGCTCTCTTGTTGTCCCAATGAAAAAGGCGCGTTTTTATTCAAAAGACCAAAGCTAACAATGACTTGATCCACTAACAAGTATTTCCCTGTGTAGCTTATTCCTCTGCGCCACAAACCTCCATTGTTGTCCAAAAACTATTAAAAACACATCAATCAGCCACAAAGTTGCACTGGCTGGTATGTTCCTTCATTATCATGAACACTCACACACTGTAGTTTGTTTCGAGTGCCAGATACGCGTCATAGACGGTGCCGTAAATACTCATTAATCCACAGCTGAAAATAGACCCCAACAAATGCACAATTTAGTCCTGGTAGAGTAGCTTTTGCTAAAAACTGCATTACAAAGACTGATTCTTTTTCAAAAATCTGTAGTGTGAACCTTTTGTAATCCATTTTTAAAGATTCACGTTTTACTAGGAATAAATGGGCTTTTGTGTAAGTGCCAGAGACAGGCTAGGGAAGTCGTAAAGTTTTGTGAGAACAACTACAATGTTGATTTCGGTCTTTTCATTTGATTTCTTGACCATTAAAAAAAATAATAAAAACATAAGCCTCACGCTCTACGACATTTCCCCCGATTAACTGATCCCTCATTTCCTGTGGGGCCAACAACAACGAGTTAGAGTAAACTGTGAAATGTCTCCGTCTGTTATTATATACGTATATTTGAGTGAAGCTCACCTGCTGTGGCTCTGGTAGCTTTTTACTTTCTGGAGCCGATTCCTCCGTCTGATTCTTGAAGCAGTCTCCCCCGGTCTGTAGGAGTAGAGAGAAAATATCTCAGTGCAGTGTAGAGAGGAAATGCTGTGAGTCTTCACTAAAATCACGAGATGAATAGATGAGTATCGGTGACATTAATATGCCCTTTTGATTTTCACCAAAAAATCTACCAGAAGTCTCATCGACTTCTTCTGTAACCATAAAATGATCCAATTAACTTTCTCATTCCATTCATGACAGTAATTTAGTAATTTAGGTAAGCTGTTTACATGTGTGCTGGAAAAAATAAAACAGATATTCAAATTACAGTTTTCTAGTGATTAAACTATTAGATCATTTATCTTCCTTTCAATGAACAGTAAATTAATCAAGAACAAAAATTGATAAAAGAATGATGGATAATTTAAAAAGTAATTCAGCAAACCAATGCCTAACATTTAGTGCTTCTAGTGACGAGCTGCTGCTTTCCTCAGTGTTTTGACATATCATGGTCAATGGATTTGGACTGTTGGTTGAAAATACAAAAAACAAGCAATTTGAAAATGTCACCTCTGGCTCTCAGAATCTCAGACAGGCACTTTCTAACATTGTATAGACTTAACAATCAATCATGAAATAATCAATACAGAAAATAATGACTAGCTGCAGCCCTACAGGATGTGGTATTGTTATTATGTTACAGAATTGCACATATGGCTCTAAGCAATGTCAATCATTTCCCCGCTGCAATACACTTGAAGCCATTTTGCGCCCATGTTAATCTCTTTGCTTTTATGTAACATTGCTGCAAATTTTTATGGCCAAAAAATAGCTTTCTACAGATTGAACACTAAACATGGCCACTACAAAGTCCATTAACTACTTCTTCATAGTATTATTGGGTAAATTGTGAAATACAAGAATATTAGGATGCATCAAACATTATGTAGGATGAGTGACGAGTGAACGCCTGGATGCGTCAAACCACCATGAGACAATCTGCAGCCTAATGCATTTCATATGAAATATATATTTCGCACATTTTAGTATGACGTCCGTCTACAGCATGACAAGCAAATCATTCTTTTGAGTGCAGCAAACATATCACATTTTATTTTCAAACCGAAGCACAGACTGCAAGCTCCACGCTCGTACAAACTGTCTCTCGTCATTTCCTCCCAGCCTTACAGGGGGAGGAGGACAGGGAGAGATGTGGAGGTGTTCACGAGCGAGCACAATATCTGAGTCTCGGTTTCAAACATGTCTCCTCTTATCTGTATCAGAATGTTTCTCCCTCTCACTGCAGGATTTTTTTAAAACCCTGCCAAAATCATATAATCAATTATGGGACACAAGCGAATATTGTTTTTGGCACAATGTCATTAAAGAAGAATCTCTTTGACACGGTCTCCACACAGGGTAATTTCCTCTCTGGGTGGCATCCCTCCGTGCTCCCCTGTCTCCAGTGGTCTATCAACTTATATCCGTAATAGTTTCTGATAGCCATTTCCTTATGGACCCTGTTCGCTTCCACCATCTTTCGCCAAACCCTGTTGGTTTTGACAGGGTTGGAGATGCACATTCAGAGCCTTCCTTATAACTGACTGCTCACAGTTGCCTGGATCTTAGAGAAGTAAGTCTGCAACTATAAGGTAGCAAAGTACTGCCCAAAATAATCTGAAAAGGAGAGGTCAGTGACTGCTTCTCTCTTTCCTCCCTCAATAAATGGTTTCAAAAGTGGCAGCTACACACTCAGCTCAAATGTTCCAATGAAGATCCTCAGAGTAAAACACAGTGTAGTTTGCACCGGGCAAGTGCAGCTGTGAGTGAAAAGCTCTTTGAAGTTGGTGTGACTGCACAAATTGTATCTTCACTGCAGCTACATTACTCTCACATGTAGCTGCAGTTAAATAGCATTGCTGGAATCATTTGCTAGTGAGGTTTAAGGCTGCAGAAAAAACAATTATGTTAATTGATCTGTCGTGATTGCCATTTTGTAGACAAAATAATAAATCAAGAAAATTCTCACATTTGAGAAGCAGGAACTCGAGCATTATGTTAATTGACTTAACCAACTAATATATAATTCATTTTGCCAATTTTCTCCTGATTTAGAACACTTTAAAAGTGTATACTTATTCCCTGAGGCACACTCCAGGCTCCATGTGCAGTCATGTACAATGCATATTATTCGATATTTTAGCTTTCACAAAGCAAATGTGCTTCAGTGAGGTCACATGACCTCAGCAACTTTGTATACCTTGTGAGCAAGGCTGCAACTACTACAGATTATTTTTATTATCAAAAAAAGCAGGGGAGAGAGAGGGGATGACATGCAGCAAAGAGCCTGGGCCGGAACTGTCCGCTGCTGTAAGGACTCTGGCCTTAAAACCAGGTCAGCTACCGGGGCGCCATCTGTCGATTAATCATTTAATCTATAATATATGGCCATCACAATTTCCCAGTGGCCAGGTTGACGTGTTCAGATAATGCTTTTTTGTTAGACGAATAGTCAAAAACTCAAATATATTTAATATGCTGTGGCAAAAAAGCAGGAAATCTTTGCATTTTGAGAGCAGGAAAGGGCAAATGTGTCCTTGAAAAAAATGGATTAAACAAGGCATTATCAAAAAAAAAAGTTCTTACATTGACTAATCGATTAATCAACTTGTTTCAGCGCTACTTGTTACCATAGTCTGTTTATAGTCAATATACCACAAAGGCGATTGGAATCCTTTGGTAAGGTGCCATGAGCAGTGATTCAACAAAATGATGAGTGTAATAGTTGAACTTGATAAAAAGTATTGACTGAAGAATATATCATCAAGCTGAAACTTGTTAAAGTTCTTGCAATATAGTTTTCCAATTAATGAACTTAATGAAGACCTCGGAGTAAAAGTGCCCTGTCTGATTTCTGATGAGGGACTTGAGCATGAATTCAGTGAACAGATGAACCTCATAGATACAGGCCCCCTGGTCACATAGGCCATTATAGTTTAATTACTCTAAAAGCTCACCTTTTCCATCTGGCAGTCTTTAACTCCGCCACTCTCTCTCCTCATTACTCCGATGTTCATGGGTGATTTACTGGCTGTGACAATTCTCTGAACTTTAGAGATATCCTGTTGGGAAAAAGAAGAGAAACATTTTAACCTGGGGTTAAAAATAAAACGAGGCAGCAGTTGCAATGGGTTTTTTGAAAAGTAAACAGTTCTGACTCAAAGGTTCAGAACTGTTCAATTTAGACTTTTTCATTTAAATTATTTCAGCGTATTTATTTGCAGTAAATAAATCATGGCTGGTATGACTGTTTCACAGCAGGCAGCAGGAAGGGCAAAAGAAACACAGTGCTGACAAACTAAAAAGAGAATTATTGAAATACTAAGGCTTAGAGGTGAACCCAGTTATATTCAACCATCACATATCCAGTTCTGAGATCAAAAACATTTCTTAATAATTATTTTTCTGCACTAATAGTTTTTCAATCTGAACTGCAGTTAGAAGCCGGACTCAACAACCACACCAGCTGTTTCAAATTGGAATTTTCTCCAGATAACGGTGCTATTATAGATGTCATGATATCAGTAATTTAGTAGTCGATACCAATACCAGTGAAATTCCGCGATGCTTGAAACCAACTTGATATTGCAGTAAAAAAAACAATATATCCCATGTTCTTCAACATACACTCCTTTATTACCGTGTGGTTTTCATCATCAAGTTAAACAGGTCATAATTCACTTTCTTATACTTATTTTATATTGCTGGGAAGACAGCTCCTTCAAACAACTGTCATTTTTCAAGTCTCTCCCAAAAAAACTACATTTTACACGATAAGATTTGAACACATCATTATAGTAGAACCGAAATTATCAAGTTTTTTTGGTTGACGGTAAGGATCTAATGATTTTGGTTCGGTTTGTCTGTCTGTCTGTCTGTCAGCATGATTCGAAAAAACAACTGACTCACTTCATGAAACTTGGTGAAAGGTGTAGCATTGGGCGGAAAAACAAATAATTTTTTTACTTTCATTAACAAATATTGGGCATTTGGCCTTGGCGGAGGTCTGCGCCCTCTGAGTGCCTTTCTAGTTTTGTTATGAAATGAAATGTTAATGCACAGTTGACTTGTAGGTCCCAGATGTTGGACCTCCAGCATTCAGTCTGAACACACACAGATCAGCTCTAAGTGAAAAGTAAGCATAATTCAGGGAGGTAGATTTGGGCTTTACCATTTTGAGAGCTACACATGATGGAGAGTGATGTTTCAGTGAAGTGACCGACTGCAAAAACAACCAAAGCAATGTCAAGATAGTAGGAGGAAAACAAGATGGACAGCCAGACATGAAAAGGTTCTCTCTGGTGTATGTGGAGCAATCTATATCACTACCATCTGAAATGATGTTCGTGTGAAAAAGTGTGACTCTTGCGAGGTCTATGTGCTTTGAATCGGTGGAGTAAGAAATGGTCTGTGCTCGAGGCAAAGAATATAAAAACAAGTAAATAAAAACAGATTTCAGGAGAGTTACATGGTAGGCTATTGTGAACTTTTCTTTCTATCACATACATAACATTATTCGAATACTGATGAGTAAACCTTTGGGAAGCTTCTACACAGAGCCCATATTCTTGTTTCATTCTCATTGTCACATTCTAACATGGCTTGAGATCAAGATCATAGTCTGTTTTGCACAATACTTCTGAACTAGGGAAGGAGCTGTTTGTCATTCATGTGCACTTGCTGGCAGTAAGATACAATCGCTTATATTTTTTGGAATATATTTCAAACCGTGACTTTATCAGAAATGTAAAATAAATGGTAAATGGGTCACAGCTTTATATGACTTCAGAATTACATAATTCATCCATGGGTTTCTATTAGGATACAAGACATACAGTATTGTCATATTAAACGTGTACAGCAGCAGAATAACTCAGTGCCGATTGTTGTGTTGTCATTATATACAGAAGTCAAGGCTCTTTTTTTATAGATCTTCGTTGTCATGTCAAGAGGCATCATTGAGTGGTTCAATGGCACAGCTATAATAATGTATGAGAGAAAAGTTTCAACATTTGGCATCAACAAATCTCCGCCGCAAAAACAGTTGGTGGAAAATCTTTGGTGGTGAAGGGCCCTCAGTGCAGCAAGGGCCTTCTGCTTGACCCTGTTCCATAGGGAATGTTAACATTATTTAAGGTCGACTCAAGTTCTCACCCACAGTGAGGGATAAACTTCTCACTACTCCAGCAACAAGCCAATGAAAAAGTCAGACACTTGAACAATGAAAAAGTCAGATACTTGAACTTGGAACAAGTTCTGTACAAGCTAACTATTCTTCTGATCTATAGGCCAGTGACTCACGTAGGCGTTCAGACCGAAATCCAACACAGGAAAGGCCGACCTGTCAATTGACATGTATTCTGAAATATGTCGATATTTATAAGCAGTGCAGAAAATATACATCATATTGTTTTAGCCCGTTCCCAGACGCAGCTATTTCGAAATAATTGAAGAGTATAACACACAATTAATCTAAGAAATTATGGTTGGATACTGTATTTTGTTCCTGCTGCCTACCACATATTGTTGAGTAATATAAATTGAATTTGTAGAGCAGAAAAAAAAACAAAACTCTGTCTGTCTTCTGCAGCCAGTGTTCTGCACCTGCTACATAGTACCTTACTTAACTGGGTCAAACGTGGTCTCTTGAGAGATAAAGCAAGATGGTTGCATGACGAACACAGGCAATCTTAACCTGTCACTGTCAAATTCAATTCTTACTTTGTCAACTCAAACAACATCTGGCTTTAATTGTGGAAGTGACCGCTTTTGAGCAAACACATCATGCATTATTTCTTAAGTTTGGACAGCATCCGTCAGAGCCAGCAAAAAATGT
This sequence comes from Bovichtus variegatus, assembly GCA_943593645.1. Lineage (NCBI taxonomy): Eukaryota > Metazoa > Chordata > Actinopteri > Perciformes > Bovichtidae > Bovichtus > Bovichtus variegatus. The sequence continues at coordinate 13,262,018 of CALSCE010009344.1, read as the reverse complement.
ATAGTACAGCAATGGAGGAGGGAGGGCATTGAAAATGTCGTTCCGCCTCCATCAGGCCACTTGATTCTTCAGCAAAGCCTGATAAAGTGCTAAACCTGAGAACATTTATTACTGGGAGATTGTTCTGTTTATTTGCAGACTACATATATAAAAGAAAAAAGAAGAATTAAATTTTTTTTAAAAGTTTTAAAGCTTAATTAGAAACGATTCCTTAGGTGGACTTCTTAGTAAGCGTTCTCATATTTGTTGCACGATGAAAATGTAATTCTACCATCCAAATTCAGCTGATGAATATCTTCAAGCTACTTTTTTTTTTTTTTTCGCACTGTCAACCACCTACTATCGCCTCATTTGTGTGGCAGAGATGAATATCCCTTTGATTTATACAGACAAGGAAACAATCATAAAAGTTCATATTAAGTGCTGAGAGCAGGGCAACAAAATTCCTCGCTTTTTTTCCTCCGGCACAGTGCTCTGAGCGTCTAAGACATCATCTCCCATTACTTTGATGAAAATTGCATGCTATCAGACCACACAACTTGGCTCTCTCCCAGAGACTTTTAAATATGAAGCAACCTCTACTTCAATCTTGCTGATCTCTGCATCCTCACACTAATGAATCTTTCACCAGCAAGAGGGCTGTGTGTGTGTGTGTGTGCGTGTGTGTACTGTATGCGTGTGTGAGAGGTGGCAAGGTCTGGGAGAGTCTTATCTGTGGCTTCTACCCGAGCTTAAGGCCATTATGTAAACTCAAACCGTGAGCGTGAAGCTCAAAGTGGTGTCAGTGAGTGCTTGAACAAACATCCCTGCACTTACCCACATTTAAAATAAAAAAACACAAAGCGAATTTTAGTCTAAGTGTGCTCATGAAACTGAAATGTATGTTTTATCATACAGTTAGTGGATAAAATGCTTCCTCCATATGTTGCTTTGTAGCAATTTCTTTGAGTCTTCCTTCATTGTTGGTGGTTGCATCATAACCCGCTCTGTGCAAAATAATTGCCTTTTGATCACCAACAATAATTAGCATATGATTAGCCATGCATTTTCAGAAATATTAGCATGTCTAACTGAATGCATTCAACTACAATTCACTTATAGAAACATGTCAGGTTCAAAACTAAACAACAGAAACTAGGATAAAGGATGGAGTAATAACACCACTTAGTGCTTTCATGCTGTTAATGAGCATAATGAGCGACACCACGTGGTCTTCACAGAGTCAAGTTCTTGACATTTGCCTCCATGTCAGTGGAATGTTATCCAACTTCTCAGCTGAGAGCTGTTTGGCTCTTTTATGCACAGTAAGTGCTTTTGTGTGATGTTTTTAAATACTTCATTTGAGATAAATTTGGCAGTGATTTAAATTAGATTTGACCCACCTCCACATGCGCAGGCAGAGTGGACAGATGGAGCACCCTAGTAATCTTTACAGCGGGGGCGTGCACAGATTTATCAGACAGTCCGTCAAAGTGCACAGCGGCTACAGGAGATAATGGAGCCAGCAACAGCTCAAAAGTGGAGTGCTGCTATTGGTATGGTAATGAAGTGGGAAGTATAAACGTCATTAGCATAAGAAAAATCAACCCACGCCTACCTTGAGTTTTCTTTACTTGTCTTTTCTTTTGTGAGATGTTTATTGTGCCCATGTGCTTGCATTTATTTTGCTCACAGTAATGAAAGGAACATTACGAGGAAATACGCTTTCGTTACAATGGGATCATATGGTTTTGCTGCCAATAGAGAAAAGAAAGATTTTAAATGTGGACAAAAAAGTGTCAATTACAGAATATTGTGTCGTATGATGCCACAGCAGAGGGACAGTGGTGACACTGGTGGGGATAGTGGTACTGACGCATGATAAGAAATCAAGAAAACAAAAAATAATAATCCTCTAAGGCATGTCAAATGCCTTAGGCACCCACGAAAGAGACAAAGTGTAAATTGTGACTGCTTTGCGGAGAGAAAAGCCTCTTAAAGACAGAATCGCTCACCAGGATCATGGCAGATAAGGCTCCGTGGTGCTGTGGCTGACTTGATGATTTCAAAGTGAATGCAGCGACTGCTTTCTAAGAAATCAGAAAAAACCCAATCTCTGATTGAGGTTGGCATGGATACTTGGTAGAGGGACAAATAAACGCAGGTACTATGAGGTACATTTTCAAGAAACGAAAATGATGTTTGTATCTGCTCCATTTCACTTCTATTTTCATGGGTCTATATAATCTCAGACATAGTTGTTGATAATGCTGTTGAAGGTTGTTGAAATGCTGAAATAAAGTATTTGAAGAATAGAAACATATTGATAAAATGTGGTAAAATTTGGACACTTGACTTTAGTCCTAAAATGTCATTGTTTCACTTGCAAAACAAGACGCGATATCTTCACTGAAGGCATAATCCCATTTTTACAAAAGAATCCTCTTGACAGTTACCTTTTTCTTTTTTTTTATACCTAAAATGGATTCAATCGTGAGCCCTTAGTTGAATCTACTGTGACCTTGACTTTGAGAAGCTCAAAACAAAGCCTGTGTCACATTGAGTTAACAATTTCATAGAGAGCAGATTTGAAATCTAACATACCAAAACTCCTATAACGGCCTAAAATAATTAGGCTTTACCGCCAAAGCTACTGTACAGCACCGTGCAATACAAAGACTAATATAAATAAGTTTGCGCTTGATTTGGACATGTTATTATTCTGAACAACTTTTGGAAATGTGTTTGCCCTAACTGCTATATTTAATAGTAGTAATTAGTAGTAATTGATAATTGGTAGTAATTATTTCCTGGGCTATTTGTCTCTAGAGAGTGATACTCAGGGCACCAGATTGACAAATAGCCACTTACACACACACACACACACACACACACACACACAATAATTGGCTAACACTTAAATCCACATGGCAGACAGTGCATTGTGTGCGCTCTGATGTGTGGAGAGGTGAATATTTTGGCACTGAGTTATATTCCATGATGTCACCAAGCTGTGGGTTACAGTGTGAAATGAATTTCAATTTGAAAGTGTTTACACAAAGGAGGAGCGGGAAACAGCAGCCGACTGCTTTATCTTATCTGGAAAGTCAGAAGGAAAATTATACTCCACAATTACAGAGGCAAATCCCAAATCCAGCCTGACTTCCATTTTCACTCAACAAAACAAACTTATCTTATTTTCCATAAACATTGTAACTGCTGTGTTTAAGCTGGGGTCACTGAGAATCAAAATGACCAGATATTGTGAGGCAAAGTGGACACCACTATAGGCCTTTTCATTGACGAAAACCACAGGTGTAAATAATAAGATTAATGAGTGCCTCACTCCATTTAGCGCTAGCTGTTCCAGGGCAACTACTATTCTGCCTGCTGGCTCCCCGACACTTAAATGGAATAGAGTCAATGTTAATGGTAATAAGTGCACCTGTGCTTTTTGTCTGTTATGACAAGTCAAAATGTCTGCTGTGAAAAAGTCCCTGCTTCTGGTAATATCAAAGGGTCGTGGAAATGCATTTTGCTTTCAGCCTGCATTGTTTATTTAAGGCCACAGTGAGCTAAGCTGCCTTGGAACGAAATAAATGTTGCAAATGCAAACAACCCTGATCACCACGATGACGCGCATCCATGGGGAAAAATGTGTTGCTCTGACTTTTCTTGAAAACAGCTACAGCACAATTTTTTTAATCTTTAATGTGTCCAACAATAATAAATCTGAACATCCTGAATGTGCAAAAAAAATTTTTTTTCCACATTCAGGAATGTCAGACATTTCTTTTTTTTTGCTAATTTCAACATTAACAAAGTTATAAGAAAATGATTAAAATGATTACGTGATTATCTAAATTAAAGCGGTCATAGTAAAATGACTTTAAATTAATCCAAGCGGTGTTCATTAATGTTCTTATGGCTTAGAAATGTGCTGCCCAATGGATTTTTCATGGGGAAAAAATGATTAGTTAGTGAAAAAAGATTGATTTACTAAAGCTTATTATTTCCTTAAATATACTGTATGTGTGAGGCTTCAAGAGATAGGAAAGAGAAAGGTAGTTTTTGAACATTGAGCCATTTCAAAAAGTAGAGACTGTTGCAACCACAAGAAATGAGAATATTACTATTTTTGGAAGCATTTATTTAATTATTAACAATTGTATGAACGCTAGATGTCACATGTTGACGTCTAGGAGTAAGACATGCTGTTACTTCAAGGTCAGCAGGACGTCATCTGCAGTAGATATATGCCAGACTGAGCACATCACTCGACCCATTCATTAAATATAAAAAAGGTTGGACTTTTGCAACGACCCAGGCCTTCTTTTGGATAAACATTCAATCAGATGGAAGTGAGTGGAAAACTGAATTACCTTGGCATGTGGCTGCTGAAAGGTGAGTCTGGAGCTGTTGATGAGTGATGAGTATCTGAACAAGTGGGAGGTGGGGAATCTGTGACTGCTGCTGGGCTGGTTGTGCAGGACAGCTGAGAAGCAGATGTGAACTGTGTCCTTCAGCGCCTTCAGCTGAGACTCCTGTCCCCAAACAAAATGACACACACACACACACACAAGCAGATTTCTGAGTCCCTTCTTCCATCCATCCACATGAGGAATGTACGGAAGCATTGAAGCCATTGGCCATGCTTTAAAGAGGCTTTAGTGCAGCTACTGCAGGAGGTGTCATTAGGCAAGGCATGAAGCGGAACTCACCAGAGTAATAAAAAAAAAAAAAAAAAAAAAAAAAGGAATGCTCAAAAGATCATTTAACTTTTAATCAATAATAATAATGGACAGAGTGATTGGTTTAATCATTTTACAACAGCCTCTGATGTCAGTGCTCCTGAGCTGAGCAACAGAATGACCGGTTTTCCTAAGCAGCACTTTTCTCCCCATGTATTTTTAAGTCATCTAACTTGCCCCCAGTGACAGTACGTCAATAACCACATTTATTAACATTACACCTCCTAAATTAAAGCGGCCACATGCTTTCAACCTGCTGAAGCTGAGCATTTTGAAAATATATCCCCCATAATGAGACAGATGTTTTACCTTTACATTATTTTTTCATCCTCAAACTCCCTAAAACGGATTCATACCGGCTAATATTACTACACACACATTATTCATTAAACCATTTAGATGCTGTGTTTCTATTCAGTGTTTGATATTGGAGGGTTGAAATGGGTCAGATGAGGGAGACGAGATTAGTTAATAGTTATACAACCTACAAATAAACAAATGTTGCACTAGCCTAACAATACATCAGGAAAAACATTTCAATAACATCATTAATTATTATCATTATTATTCTTTTTTTTTCTCCACGTTATTCACCTTATCCAGTGCAGTCTTCTCCAGTTCTTCCTTGGCTATAGTTAACTTGTTCTCCAGGTCCATTAGCTGCTGCCCCTGCAGAAAGACATGACTTTTAAATCAGCTCAACCCTCTTTGTTCTGTGCACACAAAGCATTTCTCCATCCCCACCATGTCTCCCCAGCACTATCAATAACACAGATCTATAGCACAAAGGATTGAGACTCCTCTTTATTATTTTGCCGATCATCCCTTTTGTCCTGACTTTTTAAAATCTGTATTATGACACACGCACGCACACACACACACACACACACACACATACTCTTCATAATCATAGTGGCATTATATTGATACATGTTTGATTTTAGCTCCATAATGCTTTGGGGGATAATACCTTGGGTCTATTTCTTGGAACACAGAAAAGTGCAGAATCCAGACGCATAAATTCATTCAAAGCCACATTAAAAAAAAAGAAAAAGAAAGGTTTAATCTGGACAGTTATAAGAGCAGACCAACTGGAACCATCAAAGCCCTTAATGAGCAGATCATTGCTCGAGTTTAATCCCTGGGTTGAACAACACACACAAATACTTTTTTTTTTCTTCAGTAAATGAGTCAATACAGCCCAATGTGAGGATCAACAGAGTTCCCTCTGATGAGTCTTTTATTATTGATAAACTGATAAAAAAAAAAGAAACTAGTATTGGATCATTTACATGCAGTCTGTGTATGTAAAACTAGCCTTAGTGATTGACTATGAGCCATGAACTTTTATTAGGTTTCTTTTACTGGCCTCTCAAAATGAAAAACTGTGTGGGCTTACATCCTGAAACCGCCCAAGGTCAGCTAACCAAACAAACAGCATCCACAATCTATGAGGGGAAAAAAAAAGGTGTTCGGAGATGGGCGATGAGGCTGATTGATGGTGATATTTGGTACCTCCGTGAGTTTTGTGACACAGTGGGAACTCTTGGCATGTTTTCCGCCGAATTCATCTCATTTTCTTTCATCCCGATTTCTGCCAGCCAAGTGGCATTCTTAATGATGAACATGTCTGTGACTTCTACCACTCAACGGGGCAGCTGAAATTATGTTTAAGTTTTCCCTGATAGATGAGTCATGCAGTGACAGTCAAGGACAGGAAAACATTCACAGCTATGGGTTTTCAAAGAAGCCAAAAAATCAAATCTTTCTCTCAGAAGATCTTTTTTCCCCATTTACTGGGAGTTTGGGACAATAGCACAAAGTCATTTGTAGCTGTCGGGCTGTGCTCCAGCGGGAATCAAAAGGTAATAAAGTTTGAGTATCACTTCTTTAATCATCAACACAAAGGATTGCGTATAATCTCTCTGTGGAAAATGGCAAAAAGGAAAAATATTCACTGATACACGTTTGTTTTATTTTCAGCATAATGGGATGCAGTCCAATTTTAACGAGACTTGCGCCATATTATATTCTGGCAGTGGACGTTATATGATGTTACAAACGGCCAAAAGAACAGACAGCAATACAAAATGCAGCACTTTGAGCTGCCTCAAACGTTGCTCCATAATGTGTGTATGTGTTTAGTTGAGAATGAATATTGCAAAACAAGACCAAGCGCTGTGTTGAAGAAAGTGAAGAGTAATGAATAATGATGAGTCCAGGCTGCAAACAGACGCAGCCTGCTCTTAGCTCGTCTTCTAGAGGATCTCAAGACTGTGTGTTTGTATGTGTACCATTACAGCAGTGAGCCATTACCATCCCTTACACAGAGCTTCATCAGCGGAGAGTCCTCTGAGGGCTGCGGGCGTATGGACACTGACCCAGAAATGCTGACTTTCAGGGTTAGTGCCTCCAAGTCTAAAACTCCATATTTCTGTGCTGAATCCATTATAAAGGTGTGGGGTCAGTGGGGTACTAGCCACTCTGCTAGACGAGGCATGCAAGTACAAGCTGTCATTTTCTTTTCAGTTTTTTTTTTTTTTCTTCTAAGCTGGAGGAGAAACAGCTCTGGGGGTAAATTTAAAAGTGGACCGACGGAGTGAAGATGTGAAGGTTTGAATAAGGCTCCACTGCCAAAAATATTGTCTCGTAGGGAAACGCAGGGGAAGGCACTGTCAGTGCCTCTGAAGTTTTTAATGTTTTGGCTGAGGAAGTGAAGGGGAACCTGCCTGTGCTAATGTTTACAGCTATGTACTGGGACTGCATAGTTTGGATTCACTGAGTTGGGGTCCTTTTTAAGTTGTCCTTCAAATCTGAGGGCTATTATAATTATCCACTGAAGAAAACACTGAAAAAACTGACTTCTTTTCTTATACTGGAGGTGTAGCATGCCCTCATTTTGTGAACCTGCATTATTGCATTGTGTCAAAACGGTACCCTTTTTGGTTTTTATGATTTCACAGTTCTTCTTCTTCTCTTTCAGTTCTAAGAAAGAATGAATGGTTCCGAAGATAAAGAAAATAATTAGGTTTTGAGGTTTTTATTTAGTTCTGTGCCCAATCTTGCAAGGTTGTTGTGTCTTTGTGTACTCTAACACTCTGCTGCAAAATGGAGTTTGATATGGTACAACTGCCGTCATACCCAATCCAACTGCCTGCTGGTCAAGGTGCCTTGACTGACATCCGCCCCCTGTGAGGCGGATGACATTTCCGAATCTTGAGTGACTCTTCTCTGCTTCCTGCCCCTTCTCGTACCCCTCTGGGCTTTTGATCACAGCATATGTGGAATACATATGAGTTTTCAGAAACAGCAAGAGGGATCAGGGAGGTCAGACGGACATGATGCATTTCCCTCTGACCTTTTCATCAGAAAAAAAGCAGAATGTCATCTCTTCAAAGATGAGTACGGTAAAATTAGCCTTACCCAACTACAGCTGCAAATCACCCATAATCATAATGTTTTGAAGGGCAAAATTAAATATTTGGTGGTATTGAGCATAAGGTTGTGTTGTGTGAGTGACTGATGCAATTTAGAGACAACGATTTACGAGCAGTGACACCAAGCAAACAAGTCCAAGCATCCATCATTTACAAGCTAGAAATAGAACAAGGAGCAGGACAACCAGGGACAATACATTCAGGTGTACGAGTACAACATTCAGTCTGTGAGGATGGAGTCCTTTTTATTCATTTATGTCTGACACAGCTTTGGGAGTGATGGGTCTGAAGGATCAGAACATATATTTAAGTAATGACATCGCAGGGCATAGTGGCAGAAATGTCGTCTGGCATTTTAACACGGCAAACAAGGCCTGAAAGGTCAGTGCGTAAAGCAGTAGATGCCAATAAATATTACGTAAGCGTTCTCAGGTCCAAGAACATTTAATCCTTGCAACACAAAGGGCAGTGGCGTGTGTGCGCTGCGAATTCAACAATACTGCACAGTTTCTTGTTTGCCGCTCTTTACATTGTGCTTGCAGAGGAAGCATGTGAGGGGGAGACACATTTCAGATGCCCCATAATATATGGATTCCACTGAATTGTAGTGATACATGGTGTCATCTGTAATTTCTGTCTTGAAGATTCGCTTACAGTATATAATCTAATGCATAATTCTGTATAAACTTTATCCACCGCTGTCCACATCATTTATCCACATACCTCCCATGATTGAAGAGGATGGGATGGATCTCGTAGAGGGGAAATAAGAGGACAGGGTTTATGTGGTGGACTAAGCGCTGGCCAATTGGCTTTGCACGCTGCTGACTGGGAGGGACTTTGTAATTGCAGACTGACTTAATTGGAGTACCTCCTCTGATGGGATCATCCTTTTCAAGGTGGTCTGAAGTACCTGTTTACCCCTGGTCTGGAGCTACTATAAAGCCACCCTCCTTCAGTTTGAACTTACCTTAAAAATTAAATCCTTTTTCCCGTACCGAAGTTCTTTCAGTTGAGCCTGGATTTTTTTGGACTGCAAGGGGAAGATAAGAAAAATAAGTGTTAGCTTATTCAAATAGCGAAATTGGTTTTAGATCACGTAGCAGGATTCTGCCAGCTGCAGCAGAAGAGTCCTTTGTGAATGTTCCCTGGGCAAAGCTCTGGCTTAAAGGAAGGCTCTACTGAGAGGAAGAAAATATCAAATCTCCCCTTCACTGAACTGTATAGTCCACACAATGATGCAGTCATGCACTGGCTTCTTGCCCACTGTCTAAACCTGTATTCTCACTCCCACTACACACATTACCGTTACCATAACCACACACATAGACGTTCCTAGGTTATGGCAGGCGCTCACCTGTCATCTGTAGGCAGCACACGCCCACGTACACGCACACACGCACACACGCACACACACACACACACACACACACACACACACACACACACACACAGAGCAGATCTTTACTGCCGCCCCCAAACAGACAGAGTGGCCTTCACTCTGCTGCTCCACATCAGTGGCCACGTGGAACACAGAGGCTGTCTCCTAGATGGCTTGATACACAGCCATCCTCAAAGCTGCTCATGATGTGAGCATGAACACTAAAAGCCTTCACATGGGACTCTGCGCCAGTTCAGAGGGTTTCTCTCTGTGTCTTCGGTGAGGCTACTGTAGGAAATATTGTATTATAGAGTTTTTTTATTTTATTTTGAGGCCTTGCAGGACCGTAACTGTGATTAATTGGGATGCAAATTATATTGCCTTTATCGAATTGAACCCCAGCTAAGTTTAAAGAAAAGATTGATTGGTCAGTGCATATTTCAGTCATTGCGAGAGTTTATTGGCGCTCATATTAAAAATTATAGGATGATAATAAAATCATAATTTTTTTTAATCTATCCATCCATCTTGACCCTATTTACTATAAATCTTTTTCCAACCTATCTAGATATCTTTTTTCAATCTATTTATATCTCTTCATCTGTATCCATCCATTAGTTGAGGAGGAGACTGTAATGCCTTAACTTAAAGAGTTCCGATTCGAAATCCAGCGCAGAATGATTGTCTCAACACAGCTCTCAACTTTGCGACAGCTGTACCGGCTGTATTAACCGTATATATACCGACAGCACTAACAGTGCAAACACCGGCAACAGTGCTGACAGAGCTAACAGTGTTAACCTGTGGGGGAACCGCAGGACGGCCGTTACACTTCCGCGACTACCGCAGTGCAGAGTGGCGGGCATTAGCTAGCCAGTGGGGCACGCAAAGAAGGACTCACATGCACTGACATGCAGCTAGCCTGACGATGTAAACAAAGCACAGAGAAGCTCGGAATACAACACAAACACAAAGGGAGCGTTACTTCATTCTCTGCTCAGGTAGACATTAAGCCCTCTACATCTTTAAATAGCAAATAGTTGTTTGTTGCTATATTTATGCTCTGCATTTCAAATTGAGAACCTTTAAGGCATAAAACAAACCAAACTGTCTGGTGCTTCTTTAATTATGTCATTTCGTTGTGGCCTTTTCTCCTGCAATGAAGAAAATGGCACGACAAAATTCCATACATTCGCTTGGCCTTCTTTCGTTTGTTTAATGACAACCAAAGTTATTATTCGGTTGTATTCTGGTTTCAGAATTCCTGGAAGTTCTGTTGAATTTTGCGTTACATTTGGATGGAAACGTGGACAAACGTGTGGATCTTATTTCTTTCTTTCTTTCTACCTATGCTATATAACTATATCTCTGTCTTTATATTTATACATATCTCCTTCTTTATATCCGACTGTCTATCTCTAGAAACGTCTCCTGCTCTCTTCCTATCTATCTCCTATACTTCCTCGACACAGGCAGTAAAAATGTGACATGAGGTCTAATCTTTCACCAAAGCACACAGAACACGATGCTGAAGGACAAATTCACTTCAAAGGGTTTTGTGTACTTGACAAGCACCCGTACCCTTTCTTTTTTTTTTTTTTATGAGAGTCTTTATCTTGTTATTCCTCTTCCCACGGAGCTTCCATGTCCCAAGACACCTATCTCTGTCATGTGTAACTGGATTCAAAAAGTGCGTCCCGAGGCTCTTCAAAAAAATGTTTTAAGGTTAAATAAACACGGAGTTAACTTTAAAACACCAACTAACAGAGTGCGAGCCATATAGTTGATCTGAAGTGTTAAGTCTGTTTTTCTGTTGCCCAGGTCATAACGTGAAATATTAACACATTTATTTTATGTGTATCAGTTAAGTGGAACTTTTGAGAAACTCTCTTGTAATGGAATGAATCATATGAAGAGGCTACGGAGTCACACACTGACGAGTGTTAACTTATAAATGCAAATATCTGAATCTCTAAATGTGCTGCGCTCTCAGACTTGCCAAAGCATTGGTCCATTATTTACTCAGAATAAATCATGTGAGCTGCCTCCTCGGCCCAAGAGACTCACAGCAGCATCTCTGCCTTCATGTTCCTGATGGTTCAACTCCTGCAAGGGTGGGACCTGCATTTTAAGTAGTTACAAACAAAACAAAATACAGTGACACAATATTTTATAAGTTTGATGTAACAGCGCTCCCTAACTTTTTCCAAAATATTCAAGAAATGTATCACTGTGAGTCATCGTCCTTGTGAGAGTGATGACAAAATTCAAGCAGTCTGTTCCAAGGACAGACATGTTAATGTGTGTGCAAGTAAAGTATGTCTTTGACATTTGTGTAATGCTAGCTTTATTATTTATTTATTTTTAGTGACAAGATCAGACAACTAGAGGATGCCATATTCTGGAGGGATTTGGTCTTTTGAGATTATAAAATATTAGGGATGATGTTTTTGGGATTTATTCACTTTTGATGGTAACCTTCTACAAGTGACAGTATTGTGGAACTACATATCATTTAAAGTTTATGAACAACTTAAATTTTCTTTAGTCCACTTGGGGACAGCGCAACTGTAAACACAAATAAACAAGTTGATTTGGCAAACGCGTTCGCACACAGTTGCTTATTTACACATCCAGCAGACACAGAGCAACAGCAGCATTACAGTATTGACAGTCATGTTTCTGTCTGCCTGACAAATGAACTAAGTCTAATATTCATTCTTCTTTTAGAATTGTCTCTTTAGCTGTAAAACTCTCCACTATGTAGCGTAGACTGGGTTAATCAGAGCTGGAAACAACCCTGATGAGATGACACATCTTCACCAATATCTATATATATCAATATGTATATATATATATATATATATCAACATATATATCAACTTATATATATAT
>CALSCE010009344.1:13187458-13244575 GCA_943593645.1 Bovichtus variegatus | reverse complement strand
TATATATATATATATATATATATATATACATACATATATATGCATATGTATCAACATATATATATATATATATATATATATAAATATCAATATATGTATATATATATCAATATATATATATATAAATATATATACATTTACTGTATATATATATATATATATATATCGATATATATATATATATCCTCTCAACTAACAGCCTATATGCATTTTGTATATGTCCAATTAACTAGCGTTTTTGTTTGATGTAGATAGTTTTTCAAAAATAGACTCTCAGCTCTTTTATTTTCAGACAGTGTCAATAACTTCGGGTTGAAGCTGAAGTTGCACAATCCAGTTCTGTATTTAAAGACATATCTCCAAAAGTATGGCATTAAAGCCTTTAAGGGTTGCTCATTATCCGAGTTACAGTACAGTTTATATAACAGTGTGTGAGCGTATCTTGAATTGGAAACATGGAATAAAATCTGTGAGAAAAAAACAAGTACAATCAAACCAAGACAGGCAGAGTTTGGTTTGGTCACAAAGCAAATTTATCAGGTAGATGATAAACTGTCAAAACTGTAACATGAGTATGTATTTATAAGTTGTCAGTGTACTGATGTCAACATTTCTGTTCATCCTTTGTCATTGCATAGAAGCTGTGAAAGCTTTATGTCAGGAGGGACAACTAACAATTGGCTTAAATTGCTACTAAAAAAAAACCTTTGTTTACTTTTTGCAAAGAATAGCTCTGTTTTGTATGTCCCAGGAGAGAACCGTACACCTGCTCCACATCACATAAAAGCAGACACAAACAGGTGACATGACACCAGAGGATGGTGGGAAGGTTTGCAAAAGTGTCCAGACGCCCTCAGCATACGTCTGTATGTGCACTTGTAGCAGGAGCACAAAGCTGCTACGTCTCCTTCCCTGTTTAAACAGAATGCCCTATTCGTGAAGTCTGATTGGCTGAAGCATGAAAGCTGAAGTAGACCAGTAACTGGCTGGCAGCCAAAACTCACTGACTGAAGTATATATTTTATTTCAATCAGTCAGGCTAATCTGATTTATTTAATATGGATGGTGAATGAAGAAGAGCATGATAATACGTTTGTCTTATTTAAAGGATCCGCTCTTAGATGCTCCCCGTGCACATAACTTATTGTACTGTAGGGTACATCAATGAAGCTGGGAGAACACAACATCTCCCCAAACAACGTAATATCAAAGCTGACAAACATCAAACACTCATATGTGTACATTTGTATTGAATTACATGGATGATGATGAATAAATCATGCACGAAGGGAGAGACGACTATGAGTAGGATTCACACAGCTAACCAAAATGTGAGTGGTAAAACATCTTCCCTGGCTCTCAAATCCAACCCACACCTAATCTTACCATCTCTTATTTCATACATACTGTAAACATAGCTAGTGCTGCAACTAACACGTTTCATTGTCAATTATCTTCTTGATTAATTGTTTTGTCTATAAAATGTATTAAATAAATAAATTAAAAAAATATACATATATAAATCCAATGTTTCACTTCACAGAAACACAAGGACATACCTCAAATGGGATGTAACTTTAGTCAAATCACTATGCAGAAATGCCAAGAATGACATCTAAGCATCGCTTTAGACACACTTCTTAGTTCAAGAATAAAAGCAGTTCAGCCTGGAAGACATGGTGTTTCAGCAGAGAACATACGAACCCCTCTCTCTAGCTAACACACACATCCAAAGTCTATTAATAAATAGATGCTAAGAACATTTATTAAAGTAACCAGTGCATCGTTATTAAAGACTCCAAAATACGTAAGATGATGATGGCATGCTGCTCCGTTAGAATTCAATTTCATGAGGTCATTCACATTGAAATCAGTCATTACAGGAAATCCTCACAAATCCAGTGTATTATATTATATTTTATCTGCATAAGGTTCAAGTTACTAGATGTTTTCTATAAATCCTGATGCAAGAGTGAAATTTTTATTCTGGTGATACCAGAGCAGAAATGGTGGAAGTGTAACAACATCCTTCATCCAAGTGACAGAGGCAGAGTAGGAAATAGGTGCTAAATTCATGCTCTTGAGGAAAAGATGTGCAACAGATTAGATGACGTCTTTAATGCCACGTGTCGCTCTCCTTCACGGAACGGTCTTAACCTTGACTTTGATTTAGGTTTTCTGAGCTTTCAGATGTTTCCCTAGAGGACGTTGCCGTCTGGTTCATAAAGGTTGCATGCCATTTTTCCAGTGAATTGAATAAAGAGGAAAAAAGACGGATATGTATAGCAGGCACTAGTAGCTTCAGCATTTATTAGCAAACTGAACAGCATCAGAGTCTTGGTGAATTTCCTTTCCAATTTAAATGGACTGCTGAATTTGGGAAGTGTTTGTGATTGGTGAGGTGAACAAACACACAGCCGAGTCAGGCCGCTGGCTGCCTGCCAGTAAATTCGTGACTGAACTTCACTAAGCTTGTGATACATTTTTCTAAGTGACCTATCCTCATTCATACGGTCATGTTTTAACATTGATAATCACGCTATTGTCTGTCCAAGCTGGTTTTGAGATTCAGAAAAGAAATTGCCATGGAAACATGCGTCCATCCAGCTAACTAAATCATTTGAAATCATTTAAGTTTAAACAATGACTTAAATAGTCTTCACTAAAACTGTGGTAAATGGGAAAACAAGGTCAAGAGTCTTATTAGCCCTGTTAATTCTCATTGCAGATTATAGAGTCCAAACTGCCCCTTATGCCCAAATGGACAAAATGAGTTCAAACCAACTGACTGAAAGAATTAGCAACTGCACAACTGGTGAGCACTTTTAAAGCCCCACACGGTCACTGAGAAGGCTAAACATGACAAATGATAACAAGTCTTAAAAAGCAGCACGATATAATGCACGTTCAACATTTTGGACATGGACATGGCATCGTTACTTAATGCAGTTAAATGTGTGACCAGTATCATATGACATACACATATAACAGACATAACATGGTTCTGTGAGATGAGAAAATGATTCTACTACAATAGAATTAAAACGATCAATTAGACATTCAACAGAAAACAAATCTGTAACTATTTTGATGAATGATGAGGCTTTATTTATTTATTTTAAAATGCCAAATATTCACTGGTTCCGGGTTCTCAATTATGACGATGTGCAATTTCTTTTGCGAATGTTAACTGAATTACTTTGGACTGTTGGTTGGACAAAACAAGCAATTTAAAGATGTCAGGTTTTTTAAGATATTGCAGACATTTTGCAGATCAAAGGACTTATCAATTAATCAGAAAAAGAATTAGCAGATTCACTGATCATTTTAATAATCATCAGTTACAGCCTTACCCTACACATCTGAAGTTTTCTTCATAAAATAAACAACAAAACAAAAAGACTTTTGTATATTTTGAAGTTACACTGACAACAGGTACGTTGCTCTTAATCAAGCGCCACCCTGTTGTGTTGTCCAACAGCATTATTTGTTAGGGATCTTTATTTTAGTGTAATAGTGTTGTTTTCTCAAAGTAATAGCCAGTTTGCAGTGAACGTACAGGATCATTTCATGCAGATTACTGTAACACCAACAACCTCCTTTACAGTGTTAACATGTCATTTCATGTATTTTTAGCGGAGTAGTTCTCACCACACAACACAGATTAAGAGCACAAAGCTTGATCCTCCACCTCACATAGCGAGGAAAAGCAAAGCACACATTAAAGCGGCTTTCTAAAAACGATTACCACACCAACTGAAATGTATTCCAATATACAATGTGGGAATTCCCAAAGCCAATTTTTCCCAAGATGAGAACACAAATAACACATAAAGGAAAGCCGCTGTTTACTAATACAAAGTCTTAAAATGTATCGTGCAACAAAAGCAGCTTAGAAAGTTTATCCAAGGCCAGCTAAAAAAGATCGGGCTTAATCTCAGTTCTTGGACTTGGCTTCAAAGCCTTGAGTTAAGATTCAAAGATTTCATCACAAGCTTTTTCTTTTTTTGTAAACTCTCACTCTCTCGCTCAATGCTCTGAGGAAATCGTAATTGAAAAAATCTTTTGAAAATGATTTCTAGACAGCGATTAAGTAAAAGTTTAAGGGTAAACATGTTCTTGAGGGTTCACATGTTCTAGGTTCAAATGTTGATGTTTTGGGTCAACGTCCACTGTACAGTGCAGTCATTACAGTGCGATTACAGGTTCTGTCTGTAACCCTTCCCCTTTAAACATAAATAACTTTCCAGGATGAAAGAAGGGGCATGTAAAAACGTTTTTCTCACTGATTTACTTCCTTTTTATAGCCTCCCAAGGGAACTAAAGACATTGACCTTCAGTGATCTACCTGTGTTCAACGAAATTCTAGTAGCTATTTGCTCCCTAAAGGATTCCCAATCTACTTGCCTTGATGTCACACAAAGAAGCATTGGACAAGAACACATACTGAGCGTAATATATTATCATATTTAAGCTCAAAGCCAAGCACTAGTCATATTTTTCTCCCCACTGAGATCATTCCCTTTGCTGTCGCTGGGAATGTTCTGGCTCTGTGCAGACTGACCGACAACTTCAATCAGGACCTCTTTCTAGCCTTTGTACTCTTTCCAACTCTTTCCGTAAGTGTTATAATCAGACTTGGCTGCGTTGTCAAATGTGCCATCATCATCTCAGAGTTTGAATATGTGATGATGGCTTGGATAAGATTAGCTGATGAAATGTCAGGGACGTTCAGCTGGAGGATTTGTAGAAGGAAAGAAGCCTCTAATTTCCAACATCAATTGCCTGTATCTGTAAAAGAACTCAAGAATAACCTTAGAGTTGGAGCACACGTCAAGGTCGATGAAAATCAAGGGCTTCGAAACACTAAATTCTCTTTGTGGACCTTTGGGCTGCGATGTGCAAGTAACTTCAGTCCATCATTGCTGATGCTGCTGAAGTGATTTGCCCAAGAAAATCTCCAGCTACTGCTCTGTGTCTATTTATTCTCATGTTAATTATGAGGCATAACCTTCTGAATTAAGTTGCACAAATACTAAAAGTCAGTAAGTCAAAATAATAACCTTCAGTTATTGCAACAATAGGAACTGAAGTCACAGGTTGTGGCTGGCAAGGTGAGTTCGGGGGAAGCACCCATTCTAAGCAGCACATTAGCAGCTCAGTTCTGAGGTGCCATCTCATTATTAAACTAATTCTCTTGAGGTTACCTTTTCTTTCCATTTGTCCTTGTCTCTGTTCCATGCAGCCGTCAAGGTTCATTGGCTGTTGTGTCAGCACTTTTCGCTGGACAGCTTTTGCTGCTTGAGGATGCATGCAACTATGTCATGGTTGTGTAAAAATAAACAGTGAGCACTGACCTGTAACTAACTGTTTTCAGATTACAGTGAAGTTAGATATTTAATATTTAAAACTGATATAAACCACCTGGAGTACGTGATGCCCAATGGAGAGCCCCCCTTTTTCAAGCGAACCTGTGTTATGCTACGTATTTGTCTGACTATATACACTCAATTGCCAGTTAGTTAGGTACACCAAGCTAAAACAGATGCAGTTTCAAGAGTAAAACAGTTTCAACAAAAACTGAACATTATAACCTTCATGAAGGTATGATTTATTGCAGGACTGCTGTGTTAGACTGCATTCGTTTTAGCTAGGAGTACCTAATAAATTGGCAACTAAGTGTATTTTCCCACAGAGCATAGTAAACAGTTTCAAAGCACTTTGAACTTAAGAGGTGCTTGAATTGGAGATAAAACACTGACAGAATCATGTTTTAGGTGTTCAAGTGATGAAAGGAGCAGTGAATTGTAAACTACATTAAGAACTAAAAGCTAGTAAAAGAAAGGCTAACCTCAAAACCAAATTAAGTAATTTGAGAGTAGAACTATTTTTTGAGGTTACAGATTACAGCGTTCAGGGAAATATAATAGTTTCCCCTCTCATACCTGAAATATTTCTTCACCTGAAAATGCAAACAACTAACAATTGTTCTGTCATTCAAAAACCTTAATTATTCTCTGCGGCATTGACCAAACAAGCCTCAGCAACCTTAGGGAAGGTTTAGTCAAGGGTCTTTGTAAAGAATAATCTCCATGTGCACACCAAGGTTGTCATCTATCAACCTGTCTCCATCACCACACTGCTCCATGTTGTAAACATGTAGGATTATTCAACATACTGTAGCCTGGGTACAGGAAGTGCTTGGAATCACCAACTGCATAACTATTGAGTCCACGATTACACAGCACCAGGTTCACTCACTTGGGCATGTCATCAGGATGCCCGCAGGACCCGCTGCCTTGTAAGATCCTGCATAGCTAAATTACAGCATGAGCATTGGTCAGCAAGAAGGCAAAAGCAGCAGTTCAAAGCTCGGCTCAAGGCTTCACTAAGGATGTGAACCTGGTGGACGCTGCTGACCGTAGAAAAAGGGGAAAAGTAGGTGACAGCAAAAAATGACACAGACAAAATGTACTCGAAGCTGCTCTCAATACAACCTGGGCTCCTCGGGTTGCTCTGTACAGCCATCAAAGAGCCTGATGTTGGACACAAGTTGTTCTGGGATTCACTGGACAGCCAAAACCAAGCAAGTTTGTGTGTGTGTGTGAGAGAGAGTGGGAGAGATAATAATAGACTACTTCTAACCTTTAGTGGGTTTGTGAATCACACCATGTACCCACCGAAGAGTTTCCTAATCACAGTTGGATTAATGATCCAAATGATAGTGAATAACGTATTTTAATTTTAAGGAACAAGAGAAACTGTTCTCATTTAGATGTTCTAATTTTGTGTTTTGTTAACATTGCTTGCTCACAAGAGAATAAAATTGGTCTGCAATATCCTATCATGAATTGCACATATTCCATGAACAATGAACAATTAAGTAGCTGGAGCTGAGCTGATTAATTATGTATGTGATAAAACAGAATGTACTAATTGAAAATCCTTACCTCTTCAGCATAGGCGTCACAAAGTTTGTGTCCCGAGAGTAGTTTAGTTTTCAAGCTCTTGTTCTGAAAAAGAGAATAGAAAGAAAAAAAGTGATGCCATTGGTGTCTGCCCTGTGCGCCGCACTCCATGCTCCCTTAACATAGTTGCTGCTTTATAAAAAGTCATATTTACTCAGTAGGCTTTAGTTTCTCCAGCAGGGCACTTGGCTATTGAGAAGCCCTGACAGCAAGTGCTTGGTTGCCTCTTGGTTTGAGACGAGACTGGAGAGCAGTCAGGAGTGCCCTGTCTGAGGATCCGAAAGTGCACTCAGCCCCAAAGATAGGTCAGCATTGTAGCTCAGGGCCAGACCCCGACTGAACTTTATACGTGATCAGTAAAGCCTTGAAATCATTTGACTGGCAGCCAGTGGAGGGATGCCAAAGTAGGTGTCAAAGGTGTCTTGTTGTTTGGTACCATTTAACATCCTTGCTGCATGTTTCTGAAGAATCTGGAGGTTTGAGTTTGATACAGTATGTGACATTCATTTACATTACATTACATTACATTTACGTTTAACCTAAAAATGCCACCTGCTGAAATCAGAAGTGCAGTAATATCATTACCAGATGCCGTATTTAGCAAAAATCGGAATCCTTTTTTCCATACGTATGTAAATATAAACATTTTCAGACTCATGCCTGAAGTCAAATGCCCATGATGAAATAAGTATCTATAGTGCAGCCGCTGTTTCTAAAAGGTAAGGTCACAGTCAAAGTCTTGGCGTAAAAAGGCCACAATACCAAGATCTTTCTCTCTAAATCGAGTTTGAGTACAATGTACTGCTATACATCTAAAAGGAGACGAGAGGGGACATTTAAAGACACAAGCGAATGTGACCCGAGAATGATAACAGCATTTGAGGGCAGGGAATTTCCCTTTTTAATTGACAATGATCTGTTACTAAGAATGGTCCTGAACCTACTTAATACCGAACCCAAAGTACCCATCCAGATCTCAAGATGACCCAATAAAACAGCACGATCAACCATGAGGAAAGCTTCACTGGGGTCTGGAAGAACTACAATTGTACAGTCTCCAGCATCTGCAGTTAAGAGAAGGTCATTAGGGTCAGACAGTCTCTGCTGTGATTTTAAATGAGAGATTTTGTTACAGTGCAAGAAATGAGGGCATACACGTACATATACGTACATGCTCTTTTTTATTGGTTAGTACTGCAGCAGGTCTCAAGCTTGCAGCATGTTTAAACCGCTACCTAGAATATGTCAAATCAAGGTCAAATTGTAGCTGTACAAATTAGAAGGGAGGAGCTACATGTTGACACTCAGTCGTTGCATCTATGCTGTCACATGCTGCGGGATAATAAGACGTACAAAGAGGATGGATTGTTCATCATCCTCTAAAATGTGTTTACTGAAAGACTGGGGAATATAAAGAAAAGAGATCATAGAGCCTTAAAATTTGAAGTGTAATCACACAACATTCTTGGATATTGACAGGACATTACTGCCACTGTTGCGTAACTTAGCTTCGACCACTTGTTTTATCTCAAGAAACTAATGCAATTAGATGCAACTTCATCATAGCAACCAGAGGAGATTTATTAACGCTTTTCATTGACTCAGAAACATATTTAAAATTCTTAATGAGTTTATCATTTGGTCAATTACCTGTAGCCGAGGGTCTATTCTTCAAACCCATCCAGCAGATCTCGAGTTAGAGCGATGAATATTCATTCACCAGCTTTAATTCAAGGAAACTAAACTCAAGGACCAAAGTAAACAAAGCACGACAGAAGAACTTGGCCCTCGCTCTTCTTATATAATACACGCATTATGTTATGCTACATAAAGAAGTAAATGCAACAGCAACTCTGTGAACGTCTTACAGTGTATGGGCTTAGAGTGGGATATAACAGACTTTGAAACAGCATGATGGATGCCAGGAGGGTGGTCCTGAGCATCGCCAAGACTGTCGTGCTGCTGGGCTTTACCAAGACAGTAATCTCCTAACTGCACAATGAATGGACCAGAAAACCTCATCACAATGTTTGTTATGTGGGAGGCAGCCCTGGGAAGATCCACATGGGACATGACAAGTGGTTCATGCTGTAAACAGTTCATTTCTACACAACAGTATGACCCGGTCAACATCAGCCCATTTTGGAACACACAATGCGCTTCATTAAAATGACCACAATCTCATATAAACCAAGTGAAATCAAGTATGAAGGTGTTTTTATTTTTGCCACAATGAGGAAAAAAACAAAGATTGAATACAAAATGACTATGTGTGAACTGTCAACTAAAACTTGTAGAATGAATGACCACTATAGAGGATTAACAATAATATCTTTTAAGGATTGTGCAGGATGTCAAAACTAAATCTAAAGGTTTTTCCATGAAATAAAATCAGATTTTAAAACTGTCTTTCTGTATTTCTTTTGTTACAGATTACTTTGTTGTTGCACTGTTGAGAAGTCTGTCTGTCTGTCTGCCCTTCAGAATCAGCCCCAGTTTTTTGGCTTCAGTACAGGTGAGGTAAGTTTGCTTTCACCTCTCGTAGTAGGTATTTTTTTAAATAAGCTATTGCCATAAGCAATTATTGCTTATACGTAGATGGCACATTAATTTAATTTAGGAGAAGATAACACATGTTGCTATTATGTTGCCAGGCTCTGATGATAGATCTGCTGCTCAATGTTATTAGGTGACGAGTTGGCTGTGAACCACGGGGACAGTTTGGATACAGGAGGAGAAGGGGAGTGTGCATCCACCAGCTGGCCCTTGACATCTACTTATAAATGATGTGGCCATATCCACAATTCTCACTTTGTGTCATGGAATATACCGACTGCATTGACAATCATTCACAACACAGCTGCATCTGTATAGTTAGAATGAGCAATTTGTTTGTTTTTGTTTTTAGCCGCACTTGCAGCATTGGTCCGGACCGAAAAAAATAAAATAAAATAACTCAAAAAATATTTGATGGATAACCATGAAACTTTGTACAAACATTTAGGGTCCCCAGAGGATCATACTGACTTTGATGATCTCCTGACTTTTTTCTCTAGCTCCACCAATAGGTTGACATTTGTGTCAACATGTTTACAGGACTGTAATTTGGTTGGCAGCAAAAAGCTACGTTCAGATGAAAAAATGCATTCTGGTCTCTGTCTTTTCTTTACAATTCAATTCTTCCTCTCACACACACCTGTACAGTGTACTGTGTACTCCAACACATACAGTACATGCACACTGAGCAGAGGTAATGCACTGAGTTGGCAGTTGTTTTATGATTCAGTGAGGCAAAATTGGCCGTAAAAGTATCAATTCCTCACCGTTGCACATCCCCTCGCCCCTACAGAAGGACCACCATCCGAGGACATGTAGAGCTGGCAGCTGTCATAAAAAAGTGACGTAATTTAGCCCCGAGACATACTCAGAGTGAAAATGAGATCCTCTGGAGCTTATGTGTCACAGCGCATTATGCAAAATGTGATACACTGAGTCACATATGTCGTAATGTGTTATTCCCGCAGCGCTGTCATTCTGCTGACTTGAAAATAAATTTTATATTTATATGTTGCTCATATTTTCCATTTAGAGAATTGTAACAGTACACAAATAAGTTGGAGAGAATATATCTTGTTCTGCCAGAGGGCCTTCATCAGTGGTCCATGACTAGTGTGGAGTCCCACTTTGACTACAAATCACACAAAGGAATGATGGACCACTGGTTTCTTTTGGTTATGTGATGATTTGAAATCACATCACATTCTGTTCTCTTTCACATTACGATCACAGGGGGTTGAATAATTAAGTAAAGTTATTTTAAATAACAAGTACACTTAACTATATAGTCATGGGGAGCCTTGGTAGCATTTACTGTACATAAGAAGTAGACGTAGCCACCGTGACCTCACCCATTGATTTGTGGACTGCGGTTTTAAAGGCTAGAGTTTAGCATTTTGGCCTAATCTCTAGCTAAACTAAACTTTGTCGCCATCTTGTTTTTTTTAAACCAGAACTGACACGAGAGGGTGGAGCACAAATGTACAAACACAACTGAACACTGTTACGAGATATTTTTTGAGGCGACCAAAATGTTAAATCTTATTTTCATGAATTGAAAACACACTGTGAAAGGGTTACGGTTCTAGGACGAAAAGTAGGAGAGCGCTCAAACCTGATAACACCGTCTGGTAGCATACACTGCTTTATTGTCTATTTTACTCTAACTTTGACCATAACTTCAGAAATGAAGACTTGAAACTAGCGATTGAGACCAAGAACTCGTGTTTAAAATGTTTACTGAGGTATTAAATCAAATGATAAGTTGGGTAAATTTCTCATAGACTTCTTTACAATCGGACCTCTTTATGTTCACCAGTGGAGTCACCCCCTGCTGGATATTAGACACAATGCAAGTTTATGGCTTGGTAGCCGAGTGGTTACAGAGCATGTTATATAACCGCAACGTCCTAGGTTCGATTATGGCCTTAGGAGCTTTGTTGCATGTCATACCCACCTCTCTCTGTAAAATACAGGTACACATGCCAAACAAATAATCCTACTTAAAAAAAATAACTTGTGTACAGCAATATAGGCAATCACTCCCCATCTACACGACTTCAGAACTCAAAAAAATGTCTATCTGACTGAACTCAGCAGTTATTTTCACACATTATGAAGTGCTGATATGTTGACAGCCCCTGCATGTTGATATTTACTGTCCATCTAGGTCAACTTTCACACTACTCGACACACATCACTGTTGGATCCTTTTAGCCTTAGTATGAAGTGGCAGAAACCAACTATTCTGGTTCATTTTGGTCTTTTCCCACATTAACACCATGGGGTGTGAATGCAGTAATGCGCAATTAACTCGACCCTATTGCATATTTTATGTCTTGAACAAATTAAATTTCCGCCCTTAAACTAGGGAGATTAACACCCTCGCATAAAGCGCTGTCCCTTCTGCGACTACAAAGTTTAAATAAATCAAGTGCAGGTAGATTTGACATTTTTCATTTTCCACAAGTAGAGTCCCACTAGCCATGGTGTGCACATCGCCTGACACCACTCAGGGATTGTGCTAGCAAGGGACTGTTGTCACAACATATTTCAGTTTAAAAGGTCAATAAGCCTCATTGAAATGACAAAGAAAACAAAATGACAAGATGTTTCTGTTGTATCCTGGCTTAAATAGATTCAGCATCTCAATTGTGAAAATACGACTTCATTATTCGTGTCAATTAAAGGCCAGGATGAACTGTGCCCAACCAGAGCCACTGCTTCCGGTGGAGGTCAATAAATTAAAAAGCAATTCAGTGAAAAGTTGTCATGAAGAGTTCAGTCTAGTTTTAAATAAAATGTTTCAAAGATTTATGTTTAGCAAGACACCACATTTAGAAGTGTTTCATCTTGCCATCTGACACTGTTACACTTATCTGCACTAAAGCAACAACATCTTGTTGAATTGATGCTGTGGGCAAAAGGCTTCATTGGAATCTCAATACTCACTACATTTCATTTCAGGTTAGATTTGACTTTGAATTCCTTTATTTGATATCATAATTTAGCTCTCACAATTCACCGAGCTCTGCTATAAACTCTTAGCCTGCAGCCAGCAATCTGAATTCTGTGAGACCTTGAGAGTGCCACATTATTTCTGGCTGTGTAGAAATTGGTGTGAGAAACAGCTCTCAGCTGTTTTTCACTTTGTTTGGTCGCAGTGGTGGGAGTGATGTTTGATAATAATCTGGCATAGAAAAGTATTGTTCTTGCTTTCTAGACTTCACTACAGATGAACCTTGAAAGACTCCAACGCTGAGCCACTGTGGTAAACGGAGGGGGATAGTATTATGGACTATTTAGAGTTTTTTGATTAGTCAAAAACAAAGTCCTTTGTTGTGCATTCTTATTCATGTGTCCCGTGTGGTTCTGGTTTGCTCCAACGGCATCATTTCTATAACTATGAACTAGAAAACATTCCGTTTTATTGGAATTCATTTTTTCACCAAACACCATTTGTTAAAAGTATTGTAAGTTTTTTCCCCCAAGTCAGAATTCTGTATGTAGTTTATTAAGATTAAAAGTCACGGGGTCACCTATAGTATAAACCCCAACAACCTTTTGTAGCATAGCACAAAAGAAAATACTTGAATCTAGATAATCCCTGACTGCACAGAGTACAGACCAACAAGACTGGTTCTGAAAAGATTTCAATCGTATGGAAAATGTTTGCAGCTAAACCTTTCCATTCTGTAAGTGTCTTTGACATACTTTATGTTAAACAGGCTTCCAAATACAGGTCCGTTGATCAAACAGAATGGATTTACGAAAAGAAACTTGGCTTGCCGTTCAATGTCAGCTCAGCTTTAAAACTCCTAAAACTTAATATTGAATAATTAAAAGTAAATCATTCTCGGGGGACCTTCTCTTCCCCACATCTCCATCTTTTCCTGACCATTGAAGAGTGTTATTTATAAATGGCAGATTTAGCAATTTAATCTCTTATTCAACCCCCCCCTCCCTCCCATTATCTATTTGACAGCCTCTGTAATATATTAATGAGCTGATTCCAAACATAATCAATTACAGTCTCAGTCCGTACTGTCCGACAGGCTTGTCTGCTTTCTCAAAGCCAGAAAAATAAGAAACTCACAATCGCAAGAAAATTGTGATGGGGCTTGAGCACTTATGTAGCTGTCGAATGCTTCTAATATATATTACTGGCAGTAGCAAAGCAAATGTTCACTGTGGATAAGCTATTAAATATGACATACCGCCAGACGTCTTACAAGGCATTTGGCAGTTTAAGCTGAACTTATCCTGGCAGTTTCTTAAGGACGCTTCAGGTCAAAGGGGGGATTATACATAAGTGAAATGATTGCACTGTTTCATTGTTCTCACATATAATCATATGCATACACTGTGTATTGGTAAAAAGGTGGTCTAGGGTTTTTAAGATTTCCCCATACCTGTCAGCCCTCTCAAACTATCCTATAGATAACCCCTTATGTAGGGCTGCAACTATTTTGTAGATGTTGAATTTTACCCTTGCGCTACCTAAAGGGACAGATAGTTAAACCATTTCAAACAATTAAATTCTTTCATTTAGCTTATGCTTCTTAAATGATTTAGTTATAACATTTAAGGTTAAATTGGTTTTAGCTTTAAAGTTGATATGAAACGCATGAAAGGGTTTTTAAAGTATAAAGTTAGTGGATGCCTACTAAATGTAAAGCTAGACCCAAAAGGGCAATTGTGGAAGTAATCCTACTATTTTATACTTCCTCCACCTCTGCAAATAGAGTGACTCATACAGCCTGTACTTTATGCTACACAGAAACTAATAACTGAAATAAGTTATTACTCTTTCTCAGAACTTTTTCAGGTACTTATTGTCAGGCCGGATGCACCACTGTATTATTATTATTATCATGCATTAGATTTTGCTTTGATGGGAATATTATCCATGTCCTCATTTGACCTGACCACATGTGTCTGTGTTTGTCAGATTCTTTCCATATATTCCTCATTGAATAGCTATTGAGTGAGTAGTTGTGTAAGATGCTTGACAAGGCTTCAGGCTATTCGAAGAAAAGAGATTAGATGAACTCTATTGATCCTCGAAGGGAAATTGGGAAGGCCCGGCGTTTCAAAGAAGAGTTAAAATATTCCATGAGAAGTAGTCTGAATTACTATCAGCATAACAATAGGGCCGCAGCGCATTTCTGCAGTAACCCACCAACCTGAACACTAATCTTTTCTGGTCATTTCATTCATTGCCATTCCTTGTATTTGTTCAAGCTGAATAAAAAAAAACGGCAGTCTGATAAATCAGATGGAAATGATGACAGTGAAGCCTCTAATGCAGGGAGGGAATTATCTGAGAGATTAATTGAAGCACTTCAACTGTAAAATATGAAGAATGCCTAGACAAATTGATATTATTTCAAATTGAATAAATCAAAACTTGATATACACAATGGGTCTCAAGCGTTGCTATGCTCTGTCTCAAGTGAAGGGGTGGAACAAAAGGCTTGTGATCAAAGTCCTTTTACTGTGATGTTTCCTCTACAGCTCTAAAAGTTTTAACTGATGATGGCTGGTCTGTGCCCGCCGGACATTATGTTCGTAGTTGGTCTCAATCAGATTATTAAATCTTGAATTTCTCTCATTAATGTTTCAGAGTTGAAATAAGGAAAAAGAGAAAGAGTTGACTAACGCTCAAGTGATGGAGCAGGTTACTCATTAATCATAAGGTAGTTAGATTACATGATCCTTTAGCAAGACACTGAACTGTTCCCAAAGCAGGTTCAGTAGGAAAAGGTGTCTACTAAAGCTAGGTAATGGGAGATATACTAATATAATTATAATAATTATATATATAATTATATATAATATAATACTGACATGGTTAACTTCACTGTGTTGGTCTAACATATGACACAAGCTGTGGTCTCCAGGGTCAAAGCTGAACACTCAGTTCACCACACTTCCTGTTTTGGCACTTAACACGGGCATACGATGAACTTCATACTAAATCATCCAATATGAAGGTTATTTTGAGGCTAAATGTGCTGGATATTTTTTGCAAAAAGCGCCCAATGGCAATAGTAAATCAGTTTTTGGAGCCATTTAAGACACTTAGGGAGGAGTCATTTATTGGTTTGAGCATTCATATGGCTGTTTAAAACTATCCTAAGCAATCAATAAGCTGTCGATGTGAGAATTGATTATGGTTAATGGTGTTTAAAATAACCTTCTGCCCTGATACCACAAGGAGTTATTCTGTTCCATTCTGTTTGTTTCCTTTAGAGAAAGGTTTATCATACCTCGTTGGACATAGAACAGCAACATCTGGCCTCACTTCTGTGTATTAAAGATGCATAGTGTACAGTACGAAGGTACAATACTTTCTTACAACTGAATCAGTCTAATGTTCCTGCTTACAAGGATGCGGTACATCACACGGAAGGTAAACACATTTAATATACTAAGCTGTTGTTGCCAAGAGATGTGACGACAATTTCTGTAGCTGTAGTAAATATGTAAATGATATTGCATCTCATTGAGAAGCAAGGTGTTTGCTCATGAGTTTCAATATTTGCAGGGAGAAAATAAAGAATAGAAGGGAACATTGTCTTTATGTCGTCAGATACAATCGTATGAAGTCATCAGCCAGCAGCCTACTATCATCATCAGCTAGAGCTGCTCAGCGCAGTAGCTATTTATTTTTTGTATTTGTTGTGCTTCCACTTTCTTGCGAGTACATGTTTAAGTAAACAATATGTAGGAACAATTTTTAGGGAGCAAAAAAATTAAAATAAAACTAAACTTAAACTACAACAAAATAACACTAACATATTGTCCTACTTGGAAAAGTTGTACACATTAAAGCACATTTTATAATCTTTCCGAATACTTCAGAGTAATACACATACGAGAGGAATAGCAACCTTTCTTCTTTTCCTATCATTCTTTGCCAAAATGAAGCAAAAAAAACAAAGTTTTGCTCATTGTTGAAACATTTAGAAAGGCTGGGTTTAAGATTGATCGTACTCCGGCAATAACTGACGTTTTTGATTCACAAGCTGTCAACGTGATATTGACATATCACCTTTAAGTTGATATGGTGAACAGAGCAACATTATCATTCATTTGGAGTCGTCCAAGTCCAATATTCACTCTTCTTTTAGCGTTGTTTTTAGTCTCTGCCAACTCCTGAGGGATGTATCTGGATCTTTAGCTGCTAAATGCTCCACCATGTTCACTATGTTTGGAGCTAAGGTAGTGTACAGTGGGTTTTTAAAAGAGCGGACTGCTGCAGGCAAACATGACTCAATGAGAGCAGTGAGAGTGAACCAGAACAGTAAAGTTGTGGTCTGACGGATAAACAATGAGCTGAAACTCACTATGAAGCTCTGCAAAGACGAGAAGAGCTGCAGACTCAGGCGATAATTCTCTGTATCAACCTCATTCCCATTGTCTCATTGTCTTCACATTATCATTTGATATTGGTTATCATAATAATATTGATTATAGCCTCTTTAAGCTATATACTAACCTGACACCTGATGACTTCAGGAATGAAATAATTCAATTCCACATATTTGACTATTGTGGTAAGTTTACACAGGATAAGAACATATCTATTTCTTTCAAATTAATAATAGGAATACAGATGAGTATCTATGGATTGCTGAATAGGTAGACAAGCCTCCTGCATTTTCAACAGGCTACCAAAACAGTTGCTATGGAGCTTCAATAACTAGGAGACGAGGAAAGTGTGGAAAAACAATTTTGAGTTTTTACCTCACATATTAAAAACGTGATAGATGTGCACAGGATTAAATGCATCTTGGTAGAGAGCAGCATGGTTAACATTGTATCTGCCATATCTCCCTGGAATATCAATCTGGTCCATTTGCACTAGAAAGAGCAAAAAAAAAAAAAAAAAAAAAAACTGTGTTAATTATCTAGCAGTTTTATCAATCAAAAAGTTGGAAAAAGTCCATTGAACTTAAGTTCAAAGAGGTTCTGCAATTTAGCTTTTTATTTATTTTGTCAGTAATTGTAGTGAAAATACCGATTTTTGTTGAGGTCTTTCACAATGTATGCTTCAATTATGCAGGGAAGTAAGCATTTACATGTAATATTGTGTGTTACATGCACACTTATCACACAGTTTCTCAATTTGGTAAAATAACATTTCTTCCATAAGCCTCTAGGTAAGAACTGGTGGACAAAGTCACACGTGCTGCATGCCTCCAGTGGCAGTCCTTGCTCTCTTAGCCAGACAGTCTCCTCTAAAGTCTCCATAGTGAAGCAGAAGAGTTAGTCAAAAGTAAGAATATGCTCTTAATGATATATGTAATGCTTCTATATGGTATTGGTGTTATCAGATTCATTTTGTCAAATAGAAATGAGTTACATGACACATTGTGACAGATTATAAAAATGAAATGGGTATATTATTCCCCTCAGAATAATGATATAGGAGATTACTTAGAATGCTTCACAAGAAACTGTTTTTCTTTTCTGAAATAAGGCTCTGTTTTTCTGGCCTGAAACTATCCTCTGATGTCTTAACACTGTCAGGTGTCAAGACATTTTGAAATTGAACGTCCTGTGTAGCCACAGCGTTTGTTATGGAAACCTCTAGCTGCAATAAAGTAAGGGAAAAAAACAAAACATTTTGTGAACATGTCAAAAGACATATCTGCAGTCACAGCCTTCATCAGTGTTGAAGCACTTGGATGTATTTCTGCAAAAAAAACAATAGACCATCCACTTTATAGTGTCACAGCTGAATACAGTGGAAAACCGGTCACTTGTCTGGAAGCTGAGGGCCAGAAATCAATAGCCACGGCGGGCTTTGAAGAATAAAGCAACGCTGCTAAGTGACAGCATGACACCATGCCTCTGAACACATGTGGCCTGTCTTTACCTCTCTCAAACAAGTTTCTATGATTTGAGTTCAGCGCCGGTGCCCACGAAGCCGCACAGATTCAAAATGTAGTATTAAGTGCAAAAAACAATGTGGAGAGTGACACAAATGTAAACCAACTTCTAGAAGAGATTCTAAGACTTATGCATAAATGTAGGAGCTGCCAGCAGGTGGCTGACTTACCCAGAAAGACATCCCACACACTGCAAATGAGGAAGTAGGATTTTTCATTTCAAGTTGACGCGAAGCTCAGAGAGAAGCATCTCCTTGTTGGCTGGCCGGGGGTAGCTTTGAGGCCGATTGTTACTTGTTGTTATTTGCTTTCACTGTAGAGGTGGGGGTCGAAATTATTTTTCTGAAGCCTTTTAAAATGCAACAATATACCGTATATAACTCTGGATCATCGAAGCTGTAAGGCTGCTCCTCGCTTCAGTCAAAGTTCCTACTTTGTAAATAAGGACATCTGACAATACAACTCAGCAGGCACTGAAGTGATGACTTGCCGGTCAAAAGATGTCTAGACGTTAATGTTGAAGCTTGAATACATTTGATTGAAAAGCGTAGGTCTTTAGATGTCTAGGTTGCAAATATTGGCATTTGAATGATTATATGTCAACATTTGGTCAGGACCTGCTTCACATAGAAAGAAAGTTAATTAAATGCTGTCGAATCAAAACATCAAAAAAACTGAAAAAACTTTAAAATATGAGGCCATTAGTTTAAAAAGGTGATGATATGTAACTAAGGATTTGCTACTCAACCCAGTTTGGACTCTTGATTTGCTGTCTATTGCCAAGATAATTGCCACATCAGGAAAGTTTCAAACTTCCTGTGGTTAGGGTACAGCTAAATCTGCCTTTATTTTTAGTCACTGCATGTCTTTATATACATTGTACAGCTGTACAGAAAGGGAGAAACACCTACTTTCATCTAAGATATCTGTATCTGTGGGTATTTCAGGCTGCGGTAGTTTATGTAAACTGCTAGCTGCCATATACAGAAACAGAACAAGAGGTTTGTTTCCCTCTGATTCTCACATACAGTATGAAGCTGCACAGAAAATGAATCACAAAAGATAGAAAACTTGACTGTGACAGCATCCCAAGTGTTTTTGTGTGTGTGTATCAGAGAACATTTTTGGAACAGCAAGTGCTGCTAAATGTGGAGATATTTTGGACGAAACATTTCATTATAAATGGAGCATTGACAATAGATTAGAGACTTGTTTTTGTGATTTCTAATACTGTTAGAAAGTGGTTTACGTTTCAAACTAATTGGACAATCCTAGGCTGTGAGAATAATGAATGGACATTCTGAAAGTGAGAAATATTACCTGTAAATAAAAGAAGATTGCTATATTGGCTCTTTCACATACATACACATGATTTGTCTTTTTGCATATTACAGCACTTTGGCAGGATTGGGAGGAAATGCAGATTTAATACAAGCCGCCCGCTCGGCTCCCAGAGGGAACACGCCC
Organism: Bovichtus variegatus; assembly: GCA_943593645.1. Lineage (NCBI taxonomy): Eukaryota > Metazoa > Chordata > Actinopteri > Perciformes > Bovichtidae > Bovichtus > Bovichtus variegatus. Next base: position 13,224,684 of record CALSCE010009344.1, on the reverse strand, counting down.
TCCTGTTAGTATGAGACACTGAACCAACACATTCTGCTTTCAGGTTTACCTGCCACTCCAGATTTCATTACAGACAAGCTATGGAAGGATGACTGTACTTCATGATTAGAATATCCTCTAAATAACTCCCCCCCCCAACAAATGTCTAGATTTGCTCTCTGTCTTTATGCACTCACTCATTGTCCATGGAAGATATATTTATTTATATATTTATACATATTTAGTTCTCACACAGGGATTTAATAAGGCCTAACTATATTTGCCAATTCCTTAGCTTTGGGTTATCAGTTCTAATTTAAAAAACATTACACAACTGAATGGGGGACGGTTCACAAAGTTACTCACCCGGACTCCATCTCTTGCATAAGCGGCCCTGCTGTTAATGAATCAACAAAACAACAATGCCAGAATACCTTTCCAGCACAGCAGCCTTTGCTATGGATGACAGTTTGCAGCCTAACCCCGATCACAAAAAAAAACACTGCACGGCAGGTATTATCCATACCGCTCACGGCATCTTAATCCCATAGACTTTCACTTTAAACCCTGTCACTGTAAAACTACTCCCGAAACTTGGCCTCTACTTAATACTTTATATCTCCATATTTATTAGCTGTAAGAAATGTTTGCGTCCTGAGAATTTAAAGGACAATTTCAAAAAGTGTTTGTGTTTTATAGACGCAGGCTTTTAATTAATCCCACTCAAAACCGGTAACTGACACATACATTACTCTCCCTTTGTGCAGAGACAAAGACATAAACAAAAAGCCTATTTAGCACTAAGCAAATCACATTATCACTTATTATCCAAAGAATAATACTGTTCACCTTCGCTACATATCAGCATTTTCCATCAATTACCAAAGAGAGAGCAATTAACCTATGGTTTTTGTTTCTTCCAGAATTAATTACAGCACTGCATGCAGGAGAGACAGTTGCAGTGCTTCTCCATTTGGAACAAGCTTCCTGTCAATGTCAGGGAAGCAGAAAGTGACTCAGTATTTTAGCGTAAACTCGAGATTCATTTATTACTGTAGCACACAATAAATAATGCTTCCATGATTCCAACAAATCCCGTTTTCCCTCTCGCCTTTACCAGGCTCAACAGTGGAGGAGCAGCAAGACCAGTATTAGCGGCATTATTCTGAAAGGAGGAAGCTGTTCGTATAAATTAGCAAACACTAATGTGCATTTATTTACTCCTGGTTTAGTTTTTGACACAATGATTGACAAGAAGAGCAATCTGTTAACTCACCGGCTCACCCTGAGCAACATTCGATTGAACGCTAAGCTGTCCGATGAATTGAAGTGTGTGTGTGTGTGTGTGTTTTGAAAAAGACAATTCAGTGACATGCTCTCCCCCCCGTGATCTCAGTGAAGGGAGAATCAATGTTGCGTGTGGATAGTGCTGAGATCAGAGCTGTTTTGGAGCTGGAAATTGTGTGAAATTAGCATGATGTCATGAAACGAAAGTACATGCTCTCTGCGTGAAAAGTAAGACGAATACAAAAGGATTATGTAAAAAAGAGAAATTCAGAGAAACCGATCTGACAAAGGAACCAGCAGAGTGGATGGGCACACATTTTACACATCGGCCTTGAATTCAACCTGGCCAGGGACGTTTTCGAACAACACATTTTAAAACTCAACACCATAAAGTTTGAACCCTAATCAAATCTTTATGATACTGATGCTAGCCTCTTTCATAATTACTTGACTTATGTAAGGTACAGGGAGCTCTAAATAGGTGTTGATTGTGTTGGTAGTCTCGCCATCATCTGCTGTATGTCGTTATTCTACACACATTCCCCTCTCTATTTCCTGGCTCACACGCATGCTACAGTTTGAGGGCCGCCGCTCTCATCTGGAAGTCTTTGGTTTGAGATTCTTTGTATCACTTTTAGCTTGTGTGCCGTGGTAACATATTGCCATAGCAACCGGACTATCCTATTCCAGCGCCTGGGCTTCCGTACAAAGAATGGCAATAAACTGTGGTGATTTCTAGTCAATTTAATGTTTTGTGTAACATCAGTGTTGTTTTGCACAGTACATCATGAGTCATTATGGAGAAAATGCAATTTCCTGCACCTTCAGCTTGACTGTGCGCTCACCTTTTAAAGGAAGCAAGACACCAGACACCAACATGTCAAGATTATGCTGCTTTCACATCCAACTGACGATGGAGGAAGATAATGATCATCGTTTTGCATCGACATCATATGATTTTGTTGCAGAGTTCATGCTCAGTTCAGAATAATGTCACGAGTGTGTTCTTTTGGTATTGAGAGCACAAAACACACAACTATCTGCATCAGTCTGAGCTGCACTGATGTGTTTCCACATGCTTTGGGGGCCAACGTGACCTTCTTCTAGTTTACAATGTTCGAGTTTAGGTCAGAAGGAACTCACATGAAGGGAAAACAAATCATCCATGGAGCATATGGTACAGCAATGTAGCCAGAATTCCTACCAGGGGTTCCCATCCCCCCAAAGAATCACAAGGTAAATCTTGGAGTCATGAGATTAATATTTGCAGAAAGTTTTATTTTTTAGTTTAGTTTTACTTTGCTTGAATCTTTCTTGGATCATTTAAAACCCTCATGCCTCTAAAAAAAAGTTCAAATAATACATCTGGGCACAAGGTTGTTGCTAACCCTTCACAATTTGTAGACCAATGCAACCTGCAAGCATGGACATTGCTTCGTTTTAAGGGGTCACAATTTGAAAAAAAAAGGAAAAGGGAACCACTGCTGTATACCAACCAAACGTTTCTAGATTAAACCGCAAAGTCAGAACTCGTTCCAATGATGGGGTTCGGTTACTACTGAAAACAAATTGTGCCTCTTTCTTTTTAGCTTACCACACCATGGCAGTTAAGAAGTGATGCGTGCGTTACATTGTCAGTCAAAAATTATGGTAAGTGTGTACTGTCATAACATTTTTACTGCGCTTTAATCGATCATTGCCATCTAACTAGACCTTTTTCCTTTACAATAAACCCTGTCAGTCTCGCTGGATGTCAAGTCCACCATCGCTCTTCTTGCGCATCAAGTCGGGCCTGCTGTCTCCGATATGTGGGCGCAATCGATCAGTTTGTACATCGCCTGTCTGTTCAGTGCAACAAAAAAAAAATGATATCGCATGTCATCCCATGTCTCAATCAATCAGTTAGTACACCGCCTGTCTGTTGGGTGCAAAAAAAAAAAAACATGATCGCATGCCATCCCACGTCTCACTCCATTTCACTTAGCCCTCCATTTGTGTCACTACACTTTTCCTCTTAATGTATGTCAGTGATCATATGTGTGAAATTACTTTTGATAGAGTCGTGATGGTGTTGAGAGCCTCTCTGTGTTAATGCAGTGGCTATTCAGTAGTTGAGTAATATACTGGTGGAGGAGCAAAGAAGCCATTTATTCTTCAAGGCAATAATGAAAAGCAGCTTAGTGTGTCGCGTGGAGAAATAACAAGGAAATGGGTAATTATTTTCAAAGTTTTCTTTTTTTTCAGAACGCAGAAAATTCAGGCGTTTACTGCGCAAATATTAAGAAAAGCCACAGATAGATTTAATGTGTGTGACCACTTCTGGAATATGCAATGTCTTTGCTCATTTTATCTGTGCTTTTGTTACCATTTGAAGTACTTCAAATAACAATAACACTCATCGCATCTTTTTAATTAATAATTATTAATTAATAATAATTAGTTTGCTTTCGTTCACTTTCCGAAGATCATGGACAAGTAACTTTATGGCATCAATCAGTGATGGTTATCATTTTTTTTTTAACAACATGACTTGCTGGACTATACTATAATATTTAGCCTCTATTGACTTTAGTGGTTTTATTGGTTTTGTCTTCATCCTGTACACATAATGATGCAGTTTCCATTTTCTGCCTTCTTCCCTTTCTTTCTTGTCTCTTTTTTTCCAGTAAGAACATCACTGAGACAGCCAGTAAATGCCCTGATGCATGATTTTCTGCCTACCATTTAGCCAGTGAAATTACATCAGGAAGACATGAAAGGAAGAAGACAATGACGGGAAGCCATTTTAGACAAAAAAAAAACAAAAAAACATCAGCATCATCAGCAAGTAGCTGAGTGTGTGGCAACACTTTCTATTACAATGCTCTGTGAGAACCTGATGAATCCCAGCAAGATCAAAGTCAGCCTGTAAATCTTTCTCCATCAAAATACACATAATAAGCCCTGAAAGCAAATCATTGATAATGACTTCAAAGTGGATTGCGGCCATAAAGCTTCCCCGCTGACACCGCGACGCAGTTCACAGTGATGTGCAAATAAAAAACACATTTTGAATGCCGTTGTAAACAAAGGATATGTTTAGCTTTACAGGTGTTCATTTCAGCTCTATCAGGAATTCGCATAGACCTAGCAGAGCCACTCAGAATCACAATTCTGGGCAATGGTATTGTATTAGAACAACACACGACTCATGTTTTAGTGAGGTATGTAAACTAATACAGCTCTGAAATAAAATCCTTATACTGTTCAATTTTTGTCATTAATGTTAAACTGAGATACGATTCTTTATTAATAAATGGGGTGGATAAAATATTATTATAACACCTCAGTATAATGCAATTTAATTCAACAACACCACAAACTGCGGTCTGCAAAACGATCATAAAGTTAAATCAAAAACTCTCGAAAAATGTTTCATCAAAAACTGAACATTATACCCTTCATGTAGGTAGGATTTATTGCAGAGCGGTCTTATTCCACTGCATTCGTTTTAAATAGGTGAACCTCATAAGAATGAAACTACGTGTAAAATATCCCTGAGCTAACGATCAACATTAAATAATAGGCATGCAATGACGTCATCGATGCATTCATTCATGTTAATATTCAAGGAAATAATACTTTTTATTTGAGCTGTTTGTAAGGAGTGCACTGTATCGTGAACTACAGCATGACAAGCCGTACAATTCAAGCTCATAATGCTGCCTACAAGACGCTTCTTTCTATTTGCTTCTGGTGGAAACAGTTTTGTTCATTGTGGCTTGGAATAATTGCACAAAGTTTTGACTTCCTTTAAGACGTGAATAATAAAGGATACAAACGGTAAATGGTCAGTATTATATAGAAACAGAGAACTTTGTTCAAACTATCGACGTAAATTGACCTCTACCGCAAGAAGAAACATGTTCGAGGTTACAGTTGAGAGCGTACCGTGAGACAGGGCAGAGAGGAACTCTGCGCCAGTAAAATGATAATGCCTTAACACTTCTGACCTTTGAGTTTCTGCACACAAGATTTCTTTTTTTACTGTAACTCACAAGCGTAACAAATGCGGGGAAATGATTCTCATGATTCCCTGCATGTAGCCACTACAAATGTCAGAGTGTCACAGATGTCAGATAGGTTCCCAGGCTTCTGTTGACTACAAATGACCCTGATGTGATTGCAAACGCCCTCGCACCTAGAGAGTCCACGATATGTACATCTGGAGTAGAAGAAGGCGATCCTCAAAATGTCAACAATGGAGTTCTCTTTTAATAGGGGAGCACTGGGTCTATTAAAGGTGCTTCCCGTTTGTACTCCTGCTCTTTGCCTCGTCCTCCTGCCTGCAGAGTAAATATCACTAACTAACCTTGATGCTACTTCCCTTGGTGTGGAAAGGCATTTACATGGCAATTCTACCAGCAACTACTGTTTATTTTTCGAGTCTCTTCAATAACATTTCAGTTCATTCTAAATCAGGGCATAATGTTGGCACCGCTATTTGCCAGCTCTTTGTTTTGGCAAGATTAGGGGGTACATCGCTGACTGACTTATGGTAATGAGGTTTGGCAGAAAACTGAACCGCGTGTGACAAACATCGGAGCAAAGATCATTTTCATGCCACCCTGTCAGTGTTTTGCTACCTGTTCTATTTCCAAATCAAGATGTTATTTAAGAGTAAAGGAAATCCCTAATTGCTAATTACAAAGTCAAATCATGGCTTCCTTTATGGGTCATTTAGTCAGTAGAGGCAATCTGCCTCACAGTATTGCAAGCATGTGCAACCTCCCTCTGTGAAAATGACTAGATTGATTGTGGAATTGTGTCTACATTTACCTCTGATTACCCCCTGCAGACTGAGATATTACTTTTTAAAGGCCTTAAAGCTTACTTCTTTAAGGCCTGCCTACTTTAGAAACCATCTTCTTATATTTATTTCTTTTTTTTACAAATATTTTTATCGAGTTTCCTTTTTTTTTTTGTTGTAATTTTTATTAGAGATAACTGGCCCTCTACTGTTTGTATAATGTTAACAAGTGATTAATGTTACAGTTTAGGTTACGATCCTTTCAGTAACACTACAAGTACAAATCACGGCGGTAGATTCTGGTTACTATACCACAGCAATTTAACAAACTGCTTTGTCTTTGGCACTTTAGTTGGAGATCTATTCCCGATGATGTAGTAAACCAGGCAATAACTAAAGGATTCAGTTGACTGGACCTTTGGTTAGGAAGCAAGATCAGCACAATTCAAAATAATTATTTGTTATATCTCCAGGTATGACTTAATTTTGTTCTTTAATTCTATCAACTGTAACAAAAAAACACCACTTTCTACATTTTGGGATCTACTGTGATGTTTACATGTCCGATAGATCCACAGAAACCTGCATCCTGGCAGGTACTTCTCTAAACAGTTTGATCACAGTAAATTCATGTCATTATGCCATTGGTTGGTTCTTCATTCTAAGCACTTCATCATGTTACCAAGAGTTTAGTCAAAATTGGTCTCAAATTAATTTGAACATCTGGAGAAAATCAGTTTTCTCACAGGAGCAGTGAGCAATTTGGCGTGCAACTTTTAGTATCTATTCATCATCATTTCTTATGATCTTGTGATGAAATTAAATTTCCTGCCTGCAGTTCAAAACACAAAAAAAACACATCTACACTACAGTGACCATCGCGTGCCATTATAGGGCATTATAAACTATAAAAGTTGACTATACTAAACTATACGTTTGTTGTCGTGTCATTAAGGTTTCAGATGACAAGTTAATCACCTTAAAAGGTTTTTTTACTCAATTAGTGCAGTCAAAATAAGCTAAAATGTGTCAGTGAATCCAAAAAACAAAAAAAAGGTACAAAAACCTGCCTTGTATCATTCGGAAGCAGGCTTGTGAGTTAAGGATCTCGTATATCTATAAAATTCAGATAAGTTTTAGCAATTAAGGTGCTGACTGCATTATTTCAATTTCTTTGTCTTTGGTGAGAAGAAGTTTCGTTTTGACATTTTTTTCATTACTTTTTTCATGTTGCATAGTTGACAGACAAACACAAGATACCATTGGAAACCTCCAACTTAAAACACCTTTAAAGGCAGCTGTTGCAGATGTCTGCTTTTAATGGGCCAATGTTGTTTTGATGTTTTTTTTGTTGGTCTATTTTCTTCTTTTTTTTTTTTTTTTTATATTCCTACAGATAACAAGCCAAACAGCAGATAATGTGGTGTCACATATTTTCAGTACAGCTACAATGGTATTTACCAGCAGAACTTTTTTTTTTTTTTTCCCACCAGCTGTCTAAGGCATCAGCGGTAAATGTCAGACTTTGGTGTCAGCCCCTCAGAATCAAAGAGAAAAAAAAAACTTTACTTTAGACAAACTATTTTGCACTGATGTTGAACAATCATGCAGTGAGAAATCCAACGCAGAAGCAGAAGAAGAGAGACCAATTGCTCAACCAACACACGCCATGACAGTCACGATAACAATCATGATCAAAGACAGACTCCAGTGTTTACAGAGAACTCGCTAAAACAGATATATTTATGCCAGCCTATGTCCGCCTTTGATTGAAAGCTACTACCTCTCACCACAGTGCCTGGAGGTAGTCAGAAGGGCTTTGGCAAACACAGGAAATCATGGAATTAAATGGAAGTAGACACAGCAGGATCAGTGGGCTCCTCATCAACATTTGAGTAGATTCTTGCTTTATGGATACATATGTACCTTATGAAGACATGAACTGAGAATTAATGACGTTGAACGCAGGCAGCCCTAAATGATACTTCGATGACTCACCTCTTGCTGTAAATCCTTGATGATTTTGGTTTTTTTCTCCATCTCCACTTTCAGAAATTTGATCTGAAAACAGAAAGGACAAAAGAGAGGTGATCATACTGAACGCCCCACTTCATTGTTTGCTTGTTTTCTATTCAGTGAACATATTGATGACAATGATGACTATGGATGCTGAGCGTGTCCATTTTGGCAGTAGCTATAAGTGAAATTAGGAGCATTGAATGAAAGCGATTATCAATACAAAGAAAAAACTGTGTCCGTAAATGATTTACTGCCCAAAATTATAAGTAAGAGGCAGGCAATATTCTATGTTTTTGTTATTGTCATCAAATCCCACGAAAAAAAACGATACAACAATGCCTTGGTCACTCTCTCAATACCGTCCAACTTCCAGCATGTCTGTGGCGCTCACCCCAAGCTCATGTTACTTCTGAAGACGTACATCTTTAAACAGATGAGCATTTGTAGTTTTAAGTAGACATAACTTAAGCAGGAGTAAATATACAGTATATCTTTTTGGAGGACTAATTTCAGCCTCGGATTAATACACATTTGGTGCTTTATTACCTGTTTACAGCAGCAGGATGGTGTATGAGGGATTGACTCAAAAAAAATACAGTGCTTGCTTTCAGGGTAACATTTTTATCCAACGCAAAAGTGTGGCTCATTTGAATAGTTTTTGGATAACAATGAAGCTCCATGGCACAGATAATTAAGCTGTAACAGGCTTTGGACAAACACACCACTTCTTTGTAGCATTGATTCATTGATGGTTTTGGTCTTTTCATGGTATTTGTTGAAAATAAGCAATATAGAATATCAACAGACTTATGTTTTAACAAATATCACTAATCTTGATTTATATTTTTTTCATGTACCATGTTGTACAGAAGCCAAACAGAATTGCATTTTTTTTTTTTTGTTGTTGGTTAAATTCAAAGTCACATTTTTTTCATCTTCCAGCACCCTGGGGAACTACAAACTAGACCACTGGTTGACTCACATCGCCAAGCAGAGGGCATGATAACATCAAAGTTCATGTTCAGTGACCGTCACTGCCTCCGAGAATAGTCAAATAAAATGTATTGAAACATATGAAACACAAAGAAAAAAAAATCCTGTTACAGCATTTATTTTGCTAATTGAATAACAACATTAAAGCAGCTTCTATGCTGAGTGTACTGGATGCTTGTGATTATGCCAGCGCAAGTAGTGACAGTGCTAGCATTTGATTTATTGTCTTTAATTTAACCAATACGAGCAGTTACATTGAGGCAGTATATTCAGGCATAAATGATCACTGTTATAAACTGAAAAATAACCCAGAGGCCCCTTGAATTTTAAGACAGTTTTCAGCTGGCCACCCATCAAGGTTTCAAGACATTTTAACTCTGATAGAAAAAAACCCTGTCACATATTATAGTCCTCCCGTGTCGTACAAACTTAGTTTAGCATAACAAGTGTCCAGCATTGTTCCATCTGAGCTCTCTGATTGTGGCACATAGCATATACGCGGAGGCATTTATTTGTGCGGTGAGCAACTACCTGCTTTCCACTGTGTGCCTGATTTAATAGCCCATATGCTTATCATTTTTAGAGTGATATCTTTGTTTATCGCATTCCTTTTATCCCGAGCTCAGCACGTCTTGCTGCTGCAGGCCTGTGGCTTGTGTTTTGCAGTCAGACAGAGGTTCAAACACCGACTGCAGATGGCAAACTGCTGCCATGGGCTACTGTACGTTAACAAGAATGACGTCTCGGTGTGTGAGAGAGATAGATAGGCCAAGGTTTCGTCTTTCTTTCTTTTTGTCATTCTGGAAAAGGTGTTTTCAAGCGTTGCGTGTCCTTGAGAGAGGTCATCAAGATAGTCTGGAGGACAAAAAGAAAAAGATTCATGGGGCTGGTGACCTCATACCAGGTTTGTACCCTAGGGAACTGTAAACTAAGCCTCACCAGTTGACTCACATCCCCAAGCAGAGCATGATAACATCAAGGTTTATGTTTGAGCCTTTCAGTCACCGCCACAGCCCCCGGGAATGGTTAAAAAAATAAATAAAACACATCCTGGTGCAGCTTTTAGGATTTTAGTTAAAAGCAGTAAAAAAAAAGAGAAGCCACATTATAACAGCGTACAAGCTCAGGGTGCTGAAAGCAACTATTGTTTTCATTATTTATTGTATTTTTAAGCTACCAAAATCAGCTAGTTCTAGCTCTATGTGGATTTTGAAATGTAAAGAATGAAAGAAGAGTGAGGACAAGGAGGCTACATAAACATGGACGCAAAGATAATTGTGCCTGAAATATAAATTATGTAGAGACAAAATGATTTGTTCATTAATTGATTCTAGAGAAAATGTATCCATAACAATTTCAATAACGATTAATTATTTGTCAACCGTTTTTGACTGTTGATCGGACAAAACATGAAGATGTCAAATGACAGGCACTTAACATTTTATTGGAAAAAATAATTGTCTTATTTTCAGTGAAGGATACTAAACCACGAAATTGGAGAGCCACCCTGCCTTCAAAAATGAAAATATTTATTCCAGCTTCTGATGTGGAGACATCACCAAATGCACACTCAGAGCAAAAAAATCTTCCTCATGCAAAATGCTGTCTAAAATAGAGATTGGCTTGAATCTCATTGCCCGTATCTATCGACATATATAACCACTTTTCTGTCTTCTGCTTCTGGTGTGCTTTTGGTGGTTTCTGCAATAAATGTTTAAAAAAACAGATTTTGCAAGGAAGCTGGTAACATTCTTGATTCTCTACGGGGTTCTTGGAAGTCCTGTTTTCCCACTCAATTTCATGTGGACACAAGGACTCTAAACCAGATACAGTATTTCATTGTTCTATTGAACGTGTGTGGCTTCTGTATGCTGCAGAGGTCATCTTTTTAATCTTGAATCTCAGCAGGAGTGATGAATACCATTTAACAGAACATAAATCAAATCATAGAACCCAGCAACTGGGATTTGTCACTGGTTTTAGGAAAATGGCAAGAATGTCACTTGAAATGTTACGGTACTATTATTTGTCTCACATAGTGCAGATTATTTGATCGTCATGTTACTGTGCTCATGAAACTTCATGCATTAGAAGCCGGGACTATTACATGACAAGCTCTTCATTAGCATATATTGGAAATCCCAGAAAAACTCCAGAGCTACTCTGTAGCTGTCAGAGCAGCCAGACAGGCTTCATGCTGATTTGTTGAGAAGGAGTTTGGTTGCAGAACAAAAGGTGGGCTATCTGAATAGTATGGGGACACACATGTGGGACAATACAGTAAGACAGAGCATATGCATAAACATCACTTTTAGTAAAACTACACCATAGACTAGCTACAGTACAAAGTATGTTTTAATGAGTTTGTGTTCATACCAGCAAACATGGGCTGGGGCTCAGACACAACAGTTAAAGCAGTTTGGAGTTAGACCATGGACTGTACACAATAAGTCACTAATTGGTTTGTTGATTACAGTTTAGAAGCCTCGAGTTTGACATTTTGACCATTGGAGCAAGACCTTTTTAGGCGACTAAAACGTTACAATTAACTTTCATGAACTGAAAACACACTATGAAAAGGATACAATTCTAAAACAGAAACATGGACAACGCCATGGTAGGGACCTGTCAATCAAGAGGTACACATGCCTAAAGCATACACTGCTTTATTGTCTTTTAAACTCTAAATGGGACCATCATTTGCTAAATCAACATCATGCTGTATTGAAGGAGACTTGTAAACTAGCGATTGAGACCTTAAACTCATTAGGAAAATGTTTACTGAGGCAATAAATCAAGTGAGAAGTATGGTCATTTTCTCATAGACTTCTAAACACTCAGACTTATTTTTGCAATGAGGGGAGTCACCCCCTGCTGGCTTTTGAAAGAATGCTAATTTAGGCACTTCCACATTGGCATCATGTTTCAGAACTGGAAACTGGAGTCAGATGGAATCAAACCACTGACCCTCTGACTAGTGAGCGACCACTCTACCTCTTGAGCCACAGCCGACCTTAATATACATATTCATATTAGTGGCAGCAAAATGATCTTACTACACAGCATTAAAAAAAAAAAGCACCAATAAGATGATCAGTATAATGATTAGAAACATAAAAAAAACAAGTTTTATATCAACAGATGAACTTCATCAATTAAATATAGAAATAAATATAGAAAACATATATCGACCTCCTTACCATATAATAAGTCACGTAGTCACTTTAAGAGATCATTAATTTCTTTCTTAAATATGTAGGTAATTATTGGCCGATACTGTTTGGTAACTCAATCCAGTTGTTTCAGTGTCCTAAATACTGACAACAAAGGACCAGTCTAGCAGTCTTATGTTTGAGCTAATTAGATGTTAAAGTGCTCTTAATTAGCAGGACACCATGTAAATTAAACAATAGTCCCTAACTAATACATTTTGTCATAATTACAAGAGTGAGCAAAGGTAACATTCTCTGTTGACATTGAATGCCTCTTCCAATTTTTTTATAATACGGTCAATATGTCGTGGCCATGAAAAATGCTGGTCAAGAAGATTTGCGTGGTAATTTCAATTGAATAATTTGTTCCAGCTCAAAGCTTTGTGTAAAGACACACAGCTTTCAACTCATCCTAACATACTTACATTTGCCACTGAGATGGATTTAAACATTGTTTCTCTTGAATTTGTCATGTGCATTATGCAACTTAACTCCAAATATCTTGGTTAAGTCCTTACAATTATTAGCAGAGTATCATCTGCATACAAACTTGTTTTTTGATCATGATTTGTGTGTAACAAAAACCTTACTTCACAAACACAACAGAAAACTAATCAACTATTTCAATAACCAAATTAGTCATCAGATAAAATAGCAAACATTCACTTGTTCCAGCTCCATAAATTGGACATTGTGCTCCTTTTAAATGTATATCCTATTTGATAGTAAACTTAATATCTTTGGGCTTAGGACTGTTGGTCAAACAAAATAAGCAACAAATCACCTTGGCCTTGGGAAATGGTAACAAGCATTTTTCAATATTTTCTGAGATTACCAAGACCGTGTGATAAAATGGATTTAATTTGTCAGATAGCATTTAAGATACTGTACATGTTTGAAATGTAAAGCAAGTTAACAGTCTATTGGGCAAAATAGATGGATAGTTACAGTGGATACTGTAGATGGAGAGATGGATGGATAGATAAGTACATGTTCTTAGGTTGTAATGCCTTTGTCTGTTCTTATTAATTTTTTCGTGGAGTTGGTATGGGAGGAAACAAAGCTTTCTCTCTCAATTTCTGAGAATTTCAATTAAGTGGTGTTTCAAGGAGGCAAGACAGTTGGCTGCTGGGTAATGAGCGTGGATCACTGAGGGGCCTGTGTGACAGGTGACGGGACTGGTTAGAGGAGACGGGATGTTGATGTCCAGGTCAGCTCTGTCTTACCGTGGCCTGCTGCTTCTCTGCTTTCTCGTTTGCCTCATCCAGCTGCTTCTGCAAGGCTGCCTGGAGGGACTTCATCTCCTCTCTGTCAAGTGAGAGGGAAGTGAGAAACACTCTGTTAACACATCCTCCACACACTCTCAGAGGCCTCGGCCACTCTGTCACAGAATGGCTTTCTTAAATATTTCTTAAAACACTGTTGAGAGCCTCTTTGCACAGAAACTAATTTGCGTAAAGCAATTTTCACTTTTTGCAGAAGTAAAAAAACAGCAGTCCACATGTTGTCATCTGTTATATTGGAATAAATTAAGTTGATAATGTTTTAGAGCAGTTAGACAAACGCTTACATAGGTTTTCAGTGTGCAAAAATAAAGCTGTGAGAATATTCTAAGTAGTTTGTGAGCACAAATGTTGAATAAATACTTTGAATTCAAGTTTCAAAAACTCAACAATTTTTGCTTTTGTTTAATTGTTGAATGTCATTCACACATTTAACTTGATTGGCTTGTGTCAATTTTTTTCTTCTATTGTGTCAAAGCATTTGTTTTTTTGCATGAATTTTTCTTCAGACAGTTTAACATTTATTTATTAATCTTTTCCAATGTTTGAATTTAACAGTTCAGCTGCAGCTATTTTTTCTTTTTAATTACGGCCTGTTATTCTTAAGACAAAGTACAATTTAACAAAGGCAACAATCATGAATGGAAAAGGTTACATACTCTTAAGTCAATAGAAAGATACTGTTTGATATAAAGCAAACAGTGTGTAGCATTCATTATGTGGCTTTATGTAGTAGCCTATAAGTATTTGGAACGCTCCACACTGATTTTATGCATGCTGTATAAAGGCTGGTGCTGCATTCTTTATGCATTTAACATAAATGTTAATGCATTGGTATGCAATGGTTATTCCAGTATCGTTTGATGCTCCTGTGCGCAGTATAACAGCAATGCAAACTGAATTATGAATCAAGTGGGCAAGTGATGTGGGTCAGTAGTTTCAAAAATGCTAGAAATCGCATCACAAGGCAGCCCAGTTAAATTAGAGGTAGAAGTCTATTTACTGTGTCCATGCATGGCTGTGAGTTTCAAAGTACATGGTGTGGTCGTACGCTGCCAGTGGTGTAGTCAAGCGGCCAATGTTGGTATGGAAAGGCCCTCACTGCTCAACAGCTATACACTCTTATATTTTACAAGCCAAGGGACTTGTCTCTTGGCATAAGGTCAGCCTAGCAAATGTTTTTTTCGACAGTGACCATCCAACCTCCACTGCTTTGGTGTTTCATTTCTACTCTCATCTCTTGCGTCCAAGGCTTGGAAACATTCAGATCAAAACTGTCCAAACTGACAGAAAAGGGCACTGTAAATACGATACAGACATATCTATCTATCAAGTGAGTACAAATAGGTTGACAGCAGGTTAAATCGCAGCGGAATTAATTGTTACTAATTTGAAATCTTAAAATGTTAATTTTTTGCGTTCTGTATCTGATCCGCTGGTTGACATTTTTGTTGCAACATATTTCCAGAAAGCAATCAAATTGCTGTTAACAGTTGTCACAAATAAATGACTTGCAATGAATCACCTGTCTGCATCCACCATGATGGAGTCAGCTAGTAATCACACTTGGCATATATGGAACTCCAAAGTTGGATTAATAACACTTGAATTTCAGCTCTCAAATGCTACGGAGGCAGCATTGAGCCAAGCTGCTGCGTTATGGTTTTTAGCTTGATGACATGTGAGCGCTGCCATGGGCTTGTGATAGGCTATTGATTGGCTATCAAGATACTGCACACAGAAGGCTGGACTTCTAACAGGCTGACATTTCAGAGAGCATGAAGGCCACAGATGACTCCTAATCATTAAAAGTCTCATTACACACAGCATTAATCAGACAATCCTAACTGGTAAAGCACTTTAGGTAAACACTTTTCCAGCTTGCTTGCACAAAGATAAAGCACTAAATCCCAGATGCTTGATGTGCGTTTTCACAAAAAGGAGACATGCGCATTATTTCCGAATATAAAAGAAGGATTTATGATTGGATTATGCATTATCCACCTGCTCCTTTGTACACTGCCATGTAAAAAGCAAACAGGGCAACACCTTCGAATAACCAGCATCTATTATAGTGAGTCAGCCATTATGTAAAGGCCTGTAGCTTCTTGCTACTGTACAAGTATGTTAAGTGATTGGAGGATTTTTTGGTAAAATGTACCTTGGAAGACTTTCAGATCCAGGGGTGCCCGAAATGGCTGCTCTAACTTTAAAAAAGAAAGATTTAAAGCAAAGTTCTCACTAGCTTTAATATGTATGAACTATAGTTTGATGCTTACATTACACTTGATAGTGATGACTGTGAACATCACGTGCCTTAGATTTGATTTGTTCAGGCGTGAGCAGCGCTGTACTGTCGGTAACTCACGAGTCATCGATGATGCTTCACTTTACCTCTGTTTGTGGCTGAGCTCCAGAATCCTCTGCACGTCCTTCTTAGCAACTGAGTCATCATTTTTCAGCGACTAAAAGAGAACA
Organism: Bovichtus variegatus; assembly: GCA_943593645.1. Taxonomy (NCBI): domain Eukaryota; kingdom Metazoa; phylum Chordata; class Actinopteri; order Perciformes; family Bovichtidae; genus Bovichtus; species Bovichtus variegatus. The sequence continues at coordinate 13,208,644 of CALSCE010009344.1, read as the reverse complement.
GAAAGACACACAAAATGAGAATTATTGTCAAAGCACCCACAACAGAACAAAAACAAAAACACTATATACACTTTCCCCGAACCGTATAGTAAATGTTTCAAAATGTACCCAGGCTTTTAAGGTTACAAATTCCTTCAAGCAACAGTCAGTGTTAACTATGTGAGTCATAAACGTTGAATACTGAAATGAAATGTCAAACCACATAAAAAAAATCATAAAATAATTGAGGTGAATATTATTGAATGATGCAGCAGATGTGAAATGGTGTTGATGCCAAAAACACCAAAAAAAAAAAAATGAAAAGGTCTAGCCAGTAACAATCTCTTGATGAATGTCTTCTAAAAATCCTAACGAGGGTACAGATTGGGTTCTACTGGCGTCTAAGCACCTGCCTGATGGGTAATTATGGATTAGACAGGTCTCTGATTGCCCTGCAAGCCCTCCAAGATATTTCTTATTTGTTATGAGCTGAACAGAGATTTCCAGACTTCTAAGGAAATGAGGACTCAAAGGGAGAGAAAGCTTCTCTTTAAATTGTGCTTGAAGGGGATATCTGTGGCAATTAACACTACATTTCCATAAACCCTGTTTCCTTTCGTCACAGAGGAGATGTTTCTCCTCATCAGCAGTCCCTGAATTCCCTTCATGAACATTTATGTTAGAGAGCAAGAAAAGAGAAAGGACCCAACAACATCTTTTGAGAATAGAGAATGCATATTCGCTTCAGATAATTGAAATTGTGCAGTTAAGATAAATAAAATGGCATAGTGTTGTATATTATTAGCAAAATAACACCAATTCCCACGTTCTCTCTCTTGTGATATCCCCTGGAATTCAATAATTTGTATCATCTGTCATGGAGCCACGAGTCAAACAACCACTTTCCGAACTCTCCCCTGCGTTATTGTCCACAAAAAAAGGATGATAAAAGATAACTAAAAACAAGCCTACTGTTGCAAAAAAGGTTTACAGTTTGGATGCACTTCCAGTCTAACGTTTGGATGCCAGAAATCTTCAAATGCACATTGTGGCCATCTTCCAGAGCAGACCATAGATTAGTAGGTAGAGACATATTGTATACTGACTATGGTAGAGACATGCATTCAACAAGCTTACGGTGGGATTCCATTCATTACAGTGTCATGAAACTCAAGTTGTAATTAAAGCATGCTTGAAATATATATTCTATCACACTAATCAGCATGCATTCTTTTATTTTCGTCCTTTTTTGTTTGTTTTGTGCTTATATTAGTTGTGATTTTGATTGAAGTGGACTTTTGTTTTGAAAATCCTTTCTTCCCGGTTAAAAATGTATAAAATACATTTATTAAAAAAATGACAAGGAGGTGATAAATAACAAATTCTTCAGTTTCAAATACTGGATATTTTTGTGTGGCTTTATTCTGCACTCTGCCTCAATTAATTTATGCAATAAAGCAAGCCACATCATTTCACATCAAACGCTGCCCAGTGTGACACATTGTAAAATGCACTGAAGAGGCTTCTGTGGTTAAATAGTACTAAAGTGAAAATGGTGATAATTCACAGACCCTACATTTTATGTAAAAACTAAATGGACAACATGTTCGCTGGAAGTGACTGTCCTTCATATGTACCATTGTTCTATTATTACACTACTGTTCACATAAACTGAGTAGTACACAAAGATCTACTGCTTGAGATTCTGAAAAGCTACCCAATCCGTATCCAATCTTTGTGGACTATCATATAAACAACAAAACAGCTACTTTAAACTCATGTGCAAAATGTCTCATGCGGTTATTTTTTCTAACGTACAATCCAAATTGTTGCCACAGCCCACAGTTAGGTGCAGGGTAAAAATACAAATAATAACTCCTATTCTTGTAGTAACTGCTTCACAAGATGTCAACCCGGAAGCTTTGTGCCCAGAATAAATTCTCCATCTCACAAAGCTTAATTATGACCTCCACCTATGGGCAAGTCATTAAAACTATAAACACTTGCTTCATCAAGTCTTTCCAGATGTACTAACTGCTTCTCCCTGTTGACTTGATTCTCTTTTAAAAGGTGATGATTTATTTTTATGTAGAGGATGTTTTCCCCCTGAAGATTTGTTCCACAGCACACTATTCCAAATCTAACCCAACCTCTGTCCTGCCCAGCGTGCTGGCTCAGGGCCCAGGGCGAAGATAGATGCCAACCTGGCTAGCCTTGAGTGAATAGACATCAAAGCCTGCCCCGGGGATAATGATAGTCTATCTGCATGAGCTTTTTCGAGACACATGGGACATCCCTCGCAAACACACACAAATGTAGGAAAAATGTGCATATCAGTTTCTTGATTGGCGATTTTCGGACAATTCTATTGGCCCGCAAAAAGTGGCCTGAAATCTGAAAACATCAACACCCTGCAAAGAGGAAACCATCACTCAGACTGCAGATTTGGACGCGCTGCACAGACACGCAGGGCATCTGGCACCCAACCTCTAAACGTCCAAGGGGGAGGCATGTTTTGGAAGACCATTGTTGCATACACTAATGTGACTGAAAAATACTAAATGATTCAAATATCTGAATGTATAATTGATTTTCTGTTCATTTCTTGTCATTGCCAAGAGCCATAATGAAGTTGACCTATACTGACTGGTGTGAAGTGATGTGCAGTATGTGGCACTGTGATAATTAGGTTTTGTTGAAATGCTCACAGAATTATAATATCTACAGTACAATATGGTAGATTACTCTCTGAAAAGTCCAAGACCAGTATTTGGTGGAACTAACAGATACCTCCCTTCGCAATAGGGATAATAATCTTCATTAGCATCCACTTTAAGTTGTCTTATGCACCTATTTTTATTCTTAAATTATGCAGAATCTCCCTCTCTGTAGGAGTTGGGGTAAATATTATTGTATCTTTGTTTTCAGGCTTAATTTAATTAGGCCAAAAAAGGCTAAACTTTCCAGCACGTAAAGTGGGGTTTGGGTGTATACAAACATATCTTTAGATGACGGTGCATTTATTTTTATTCTTTAAAAAAAAAAAAAAAAAACTGCATTGACATCTCATACCAGCCACAGATGTGTTAACATTCTTGTTTGAAAAGAGCCATTACATTCTTTCAGAATAAATGTGGCATTAAATAATGAGGAATACAATGAAAGACAAAGGGGACACTCAGTAGCTCAAGAGAGGACGGTTCTGGCAGTTTATTTTACACATTTCAGAGATGTAAAACTGAAAGTCAGTGGACTCATAATGCTGTGATCAAGTTGTACCAAAAAGTTGGTGTGTAAACTGTGATGGCTGTTTGTTCGCCCCATTGGTTCTATTTTTGGTGATGTTCCCAGAAGTCTGCAATTACTTTGGTGAGTACTGTTATCATAACTGAAATAATCCAGGGTTGGAGCAAATAAAACCCACGTCGTAATTAACTGTAGTTCTCCTTTAAGCAGAGTATTGATCCTTGTAGTTAAAGGCTTTGACAATTAGATGGAGCGGTGTTTACATTTTGTTGGTCCTGTCAATCTCTCCTGTTTTATCTCTCTATTTCTAAAGCTTTTTGCAACTGCTGTTGTCATTAGTGCTGAAAACGTTCACTTACTAATTGATCTGCTTTTCCATCTCCGCATTGCTTTTGCAGCAGCTGCATTTCCAGTAACACATCACATATAATGGGCGGGCTCACCAAATTGAAAAAAACATTTGCACATTAATATTTAATAATGGCGGGTTGCTATACCACAGATTGATCGAAACATAAGTGAGGAGAGTCATGGGGTTTTCCCGGTCATCAGATGGCTGACAATAGAGGATGGAAAATTACTTCCGGCCTAGAACTCACGGCCAAGCAAGCCTTCTAAAACGGCAGTATCTTTCAAAAAGAAATAGTAAATTTACAACCTGAAGGTTGCCTTTTATGCTGTCCAGCTCCTTTGATGTCTTGGAGAGCTGGTGCAGGATGCTGCTCCGTTCACTGAAGACTTCCTTTAGCTTCTTTTCCAGCCCATCATAGCTTTGTCTGTTGAGAGAATGAGAGAGTGAGATTTTCACTGTTAAATGTCGGCCACTGGCTGAGAGAATTCACTCTTTATTGGAACCCTTGGGAGGAAGAGGTGTTTTAAACTGGATTAAAAGCACCGTCTTTAAAGCTGAAGGCTAGAGCAATAGGGGAGATAACTAATATCTACGCAGGATAGTCCCCGGATGAAAAGAAGAGAAAGAAAGAGCCTATATTTCTTTCAATCAACCAATTTAGCGAAGGCTCGTTTTTACATAGGTCTTGTGACCCGAGGTATGCCCCCGCAGCGCCAATTTAAATATCCACGTAGTCCATCCAATTATTAAGAGAAGAATTCTACAGACCGCATTTGTCAAAATCCTGTTTTTTTCTCTTTCAAAACTGAATTCCTTTTAAATGGCACTGCAGAGGCGTTCTTGTCAGTTATTACTGAGCTTCCAAAGAGGCAAATATAACTTGACAACCTGTATGCATGACAACTATATCCATAATAAAGGTTTTCTCTTTCATCGTAAATGACACACTGTAATCACCACTGAGTGATGCACTGAAGAGGTGGGCACGATGAAGATCAGGGTACAAAAAGAAGAGTTTAAGGGACCTGGTCCATAAGGGAACACACTCAAAGGGAATGAAAGCTTGGGAGTTGGCTCAAAGATGAACCAACACATTTGGCATTTGGTGTCTCTATTGTTGACAACTGAATTTCCTTTTTACCCTTTAAATCGACAAGGACAGAGATAAGAGTTACAAGTTAGCACATGTTCACTTTCACACAAATCTAAAAACAGAAAAATCTATTTTTTATTTAATCTTACATCCCTGTTTACTGACTCAAGGGCAACAACAACAACTGTTCTGGGAGGTGTTTAAAAATAAAGTACATCTGAATGTGTAACCCTGCTAATTAATAAACCTCAAGGCCCTACATTTCTTATAATTCCCATAAATTTGATTACTTTGATGGCCTCTTGAGTCTTCTAATTGTTTATAATAAAGGCCCCATCCACCCTTCCCTTCTGCAGATAGCAGGGAGCGGACTCATAAAAAGAAGACATCACGAACACGTGTGAAGAGGAGATTTTTTTATTTTGAATGCCTTTTTTTTTTTATATGGTAAAGGTTTGTTTATCAAGATTTCAATTAGTAAAAAGAACCTGACTCACTCCACATTTTCCCCATTTTACTTTGGCCATTTTCTTGCCACTAGGCTACTGTATATAAAAAAACAAAAAATGTACTATATCATTTTACACTGGGACCGACAAAGTAAATGACCACAAATAGTGGCACAAAGAATAGTCACAATACTCTTATAGTATGAGAGTTCATTTGAGAATGACATGTTCTGGTTATGGCTTACAAATAGGGGCTGCAGAATATAACGTGAACAAGCCGTAGTAAATTCAAAATTAAGTTTAAATTAATGACAGGTACGGTAAATGATGTAGGTATACATTTTTCAGAAACATTTTGCATTCATCCTATAAGTTATATCTATAAGTTATATCTATGAATAACGTTGTGCTCTTGGAAACAATTTCTGGTTAATAACTTTGGGCTTTATAAACAGTTTAATCATAAACACGTTGGTTTTATAGATCTACGAATCGAATCCACTGTCCCTGTCCCCACCCTAACCCACCTCACACACACACACACTCACACACACACACAGACACACACACACACACTTTGCACAGGTCTCTCTCTTCTGTATATTGTATGTACATAAAGCACAGTGATCCTATTTTCTTGTATTTATTTCATTATACACTGCGTTTCCTTCTATACAACATTCAGAGTTGAAGGAAAATTAAGAATTTCATTGAATGCATTGGGAAACGCATATGACAATAAACGCTTTGACTTGATATGAATGGTGATGACACTAAAAGAAAGCATGGTAAAGGCTATACTATGATCAAGCCAACCCCGTCTCCTAAAAATGATCTAAAACACAAGCTAAGGTTCAAGAAATATTGGTTTGTTGTGGTTAAATCCTGAAAATTGACTTCTTCACGTCAATGTCGATTTTATTGATATTAATCCAAGATTGGCTTCTTTTTCCAAGTGCTTTAAGTGGCTAAACATCATCATAACAAACTTTTTAATCCTGCTTTAGTTGACACAAACGTATATTATTGAAAGGGAAGTATTTTTTCAGTGTAGATTTTGCTCATTGCGTTGATAAAAAAAAACTAATTCAGTAGTATACACACATGTCATTTTAAGGAAACAGGATTGATCGAAAGGTAAATCCAATTGGGGTTTACAATCTGTGATATAAATGAAGAAATATCCACAACCCCAGCATACAGCAACACAGCGTGGTTAATGATATTCTCCACAACAAAGAATTTAAAAGATCAAAAGAATTGTGTCTGCTTACTTCCTTCTGTAATCAGAAACTCCAAATGACAGCAACAGCTTCAAGCAAAGCATATGCACTTGACATAGCTGAATAATTCCTTGCTAAATACTTGCTTGTAGTCACAAAATCTTTCAATTACAGTCCAGCTTACATTAATCACTTGTTATAAGAGAATCTGGTATACCATTCCTCACTTGCTACTGAAGTTCCCAAACCAAAAAAAAAGAAAACCGCAATGCTCGTGAATGGGGCCGGGCGCTGCCACATTATTCTGGAGCCATGGCTTCCTTTCAGCCTGGGCCGTTTTCCAAAAAGCTTGCACACCCCATGTCATATATCCCAGTAGCAGCTCATACACAATAACACATAAATCAGTAATAGAAAAGCAACACCTGGGAAATAAATGAATAATATGGCATACTGAATCCCACACATGACTTGCCACCATATGGCATTGGTGGGGAATTTATTGCACGTTCAGGCAACGAGGGAAGATGGGGTTAGAGATTCCTCCCCGTCTGCCATATTATTCATTGCCCAATGGAATAGGTCCCTTGGGTAACTGTGAAATGAAAAGGACCTATAATTTGAGGCTCACTGACACAGAAACATGTACATTATAAGCTTCTTAGATAAAGTCTGGATTGTTTTTTCCCCCACCCAATCCACTGTAAACTGCTCATTACAACAAACAAATGGTAACAGCTGCATGACTGCACCATGACCTAAGAGTCCGGTGTCCTCCTCCCAAACAAAGATCCCCCCTTTTTTTTTTTTTTTTTTTTTTTTTTTAAGTCAGAGAAGTGTGATATGAGGAACAGAATGCCTGACAAAAAAGGCTTATGATCAGAGATGGCACCACCAGGCACATGGCCATAAAGCAGTGGTGATGAGATAATGAAATCTTTCATTTCAGACATCTGCAGTTTGAATTCAGTCCCTGGCTGTCTTCACCAAACTCATCAAAATCCCAACACTGAGGGGGAGGCATACTTTATTGGATCCGACTATTGGAGGGCAAATATTTCTTTACTCTTGTAGTCACAGCGGCTGTCTGATTATATGTGGCTGACCCTGCAGTGTAGGATAAAACTGCTGAGGCTAAAGAAAAGGCCTCTGAACACTACAGTCAACATCCAAACAATGGCTCAATAAAGGAAGCCAAGGCTGTGGCACCGCAGAGAGAGCTGCAGGAGCTCACGGTCCACTGTCCACAAGAGATAGCCTGCAAATACAGCGTGTAGCTAAACATAAGGTGCAGTATTTCCGGACAGCCTACTACTACAACTACTCAAACTACGATAGAGTTTTACATGAGAAAAAAAAAAACTAGTACAGTTAAAATCCTAATCCTGTGTGGGCGAGTTTTTTTTTTTGGCGCCCACACACTAACATTAGTTTGAAGTTAAAGGTGCAGTGGAGAGGAGAGCAGCAAATGATAAACTGACATGCATCTACCTCGACACTGATGTCTGATGCACCCAACGGGTTGTGTTGCCATACCTACAGTATATCCTATATCTCTTTTGTGCTTTGCTATACTTCATATTTGCTGTTTCGGAGCCAATCTAACTGGGGAATGTTGATATGGTAAATGGACTGCATTTATATAACGCTTTTCCAATCTTTGCAATCACTAAAAGCGCTTTACAACACGCCAGCATCCACCCATTCATACGGAGTCAGAGGCTACTGTACAAGGTGCCACCTGCTCATCAGTGATAACTGTTCACACACACACTCACATGGCCACAATTTGGGGTTCAGAATCTTGCCCAAGGACACTTTGACATGCTGACCGCAGAGGCTGGGGGATTGAACCACCGACCCTCTGACTGGTGGATGACCACTCCACCTCCTGAGCCACAGCCGCCCCTAAAATAATATTTAGAGGCTAAAATGATACTAAAATAAAAGATGAGTTGATAGCAATCTCAGAACGAGCCCAGTAAAACTTAGTACCAGGACATTGAGGATATCATCCACCATCTTCTGCTTAGCAATTAGCTGCAGTAAAATACTCGCAGAGCTCAGTGTGTTAGCAGGTTGAGTAATCTAATGTCTCCCCCCTCCCAAACTTTAATGCTCGTTGCTATTTTTGGAAAAATCTGCAGGAGACATTTGGCGGTTCAGACAAGGACAAATGAAAGGATTCCCCTGGGCTCAGTGTCTTTGGAGGCCCCTCCACTACCAGACCTGTTTTTTTTAATACCCACCCAGAGCTGAAATCAGAGCACTACCAGTCATTTATTTCACATGTCAGCTACAGTTTACACAATATCCAACGATGAATGCACAGCCAAGAATCTGTCATTTTTTACATAACCGTAGGCTATGTCTTCTTGGAAATGAAACAACCTGAGTAAGACCCTGCTTCTCTGTCTTACTCGCCCTTATGCTTTAAAGAAATATGACTAAAACATCTCTCATTCAAAACGACACACATTTTAAACTAAATCTAGCTCTTAAGACTCGTCATCACTTCCTTTATACTTTATTTATTTATTTCTGGAACAACCACCGCATTGCTCCCTTAGTGTACTGCTCAGAAGCTGTTATGGCTTCGTCAGCAGCAATTTTATGTAACCTTACTTAAAAATCCACACGTTCAACTAGAATACAACTCCATTTTTCCGATTATTCCGACACCACGTGAATGCAGCACATATGCCCTATCTCGCAATGTTACTTTTGTTTCTCTTTTTCAGTAGTAAGTGGAAGCAGGAAGTTAGCGAACAGTGGTCAGGGTGTTACATTTCAACTGCAAGGTCATTTTCACATCTGATGTAGTTATTACTTTGACAGTCTTGGACTTGGAAATGGAAAACACATTCCAAACCCTGTTTCTGATTCTAGGATCAAAGTTAAATATTTTATATTTTTACAAGGCAGCAGTCAGAGAAACCAACAGCTCCTCAGCATAAAATACGTTTATTTGCTGTCATGCAGATTATAAGCAGACAGCGGTTTATGTGGTACTTCCAATTTCAGGCTGGATTAATTATGCCATTAGGAGGGGGCAAGTACATAGTTTTAATAATGGGGACTGCCCAAGGCCTGTCAACAAATTAATATATTCCTCTAGCAGAGCATGACAACCATCCAACATCTGCAACAAAAGTCAGTCATGTTTACCAACTGTTGTCTAAACATAGCAGACAGCAGGGAATATTAATTGCATGCATGTCAGGGGATGTCTGGCACTAAATCCTCTTTAATTGTTTAGTGGGGGGACATAATGAAACAATCGGTGGTGAGGAAGCCAAAAAAGGCTTTGGCAAAAAAAAGGTCATGCACACCATATCCAGGACAAATATTGAACATATATGTACATTTGGAATTTTATCAAATAAATCATAAAACCTAAACAATTGAAAAATAGTTACATTAATGTGTATTAAATGCGATGTTTTATTTGTGTTGTATTGTACGGTTTGTAATAAAACTCTCAGAGAGAGTTGTGTCTTTGCATTTCAATGAACTAATGCCTTTTTCTCTTAGTTGTAATGCCAGTGTGGTCGGCAAATATTCAAGGATAACCCCTCTTTTATCTTGCATGTTATCCTACCGAGTGTGGACTACATCAAAGAAATCATTTATTTTCTGAGCACCCCCAAACTTCTAAAATGATCTCCCATCTTGCTAGTTTTTCGGAGAAAATGTGTATATTTATGGACAACATGTGTTACTAACTCCATTCTTAGCTACAATTATGAGCCATTTTGTGTTTTTGACAAGCATGAATCACACTACGAGATGCCCTTGGGTATTATTGCAGTTCTGACATGTTCTCAGCATGTCACTGTCTGCAATTGTTGAGGATTGTTTTCTCTTTTCAGCCCTACAAGTAAAAGGTGCTAAAAATAAAGCACTCTTTGCCGTTTGAGTTCAGTGAACAAATAATTCTGTGAAGTTTAAAGGAGGAAAAATGGTTAATAGTAAAAATGATACATACATCTGAGCAGCATAATAATAAGTAAGTGTTCCGAATTAGTTGAATTAAAATGCCAATCTGATCATATAATGCAAAAACAATGATTTGGAAACAAGTGCCATCCAACAATGAGAGCTTGGATGCATCTGCAAAATAATTAAGTGGAAAGCAATTTGCGTTTAAGTATTTTATCATTTAGATAGATGAAATTAAAGTGGTATAAACCAATTTTACACATGAGCAATAAATGCAGATATCCTGCATCTCTCACTCTTGAATTATACGACTGGAAATGAGAGCATGTAGAAAAGAAATGGATTTTCTGTCTTCAAATGTAATTGTGAGTGTTGATGTAAAGATCACAGGAGTACATGTTGACCTCTGGTTAATGACGTAAACTGTCCGGCAAAAAAGTTTTAAAATATGTTATTTTTTTTTATTCTTTTCAGGCTGTGCTTGAGCAGTTGATATATAATTACAGTGGCAGTGATGAAAATGATATAAGATCTCTCCATTTTCACAGCCTCCTTCTAATTTGTTCATCACTTACATTACGTAATTTTCCACCAAGGGAGGTTTAAGGCATTGAAATAGAAATACTTAACATATTAGATGAATAATTCAATGATTACTCGCAGGCATTTTCATGCATAAGTAGATGACAATTACTTTCCCTCAACATTTAACACTATCATTCTTTGCATGTACTTGGAAACAATACTGTTTCTAGACAGATGGGTACAATTTTCACAAAAGCCACACAAATGTGACAAAATACACAACCGAATGTGAAACTTACTGTGAAAAAAACCCCCACCTGAAACATGTCCATCTTGTTCAATTTCACCTTCAACCATATGTAAAGAGAGACGCAAGTCCTGCGTGTATTTCTCTATTTCCTGCTGTAGTTGAGCTCATCCGACTCTTCTTTCTCTCTGTTGTCATGTACAATCCAAATCCCAAATCGTATTCACAGCGACATGAAACACAGCATGCCAAGAAAATCTGCATTTGATTTAAAATTAACCAGGTCACAGCCAAGCCCCTTTTTTTTCTGGATCATTATACATTCATACAGTGGTTGTTTACTATGCATTCCTCCTGTCTTTTACATACATTTGGCATCACACTGATGGTGACATTCAGTTTCTCTGTCTTTCTGCAGCTTGATGTGTGATGTTGATGTGACTCATCCTGCCTTCCTATGGAAGAGTCTCTTATCTAGGGACCTATATCGCACAAATTGCGACTTTAAAAACATCCCAAGAACCTCGTATGATTGTCAGCTTCAATTAAATCTGGTATTTGAGTGTGTCTAATGCAATTCCGCCCATCTTTGCTTTTCAAAGATGTGCAATACTGTGTTTCCAGCTTCAGTAATTGTTGTGCTATAATCAAGCTGGATTGTGCTTGGATTTCTATTTACTATCAAAGGCGCACTGCCAGACGTCCACGCTTACTGCTGTAGTGAACGAGAAAGCGATCTCATTCGGATGGGCGAGCCTTACCTTTTCCCTCAGAGACATTTTATGACAACACTTTTCAGTGTTGTCGGAGAATGCTACAAGGAATAAGCTGTTTTACACCAGAGGCAACATCCTCAGGACATCAACACTACAAGCACAATACTGAATGTTTATATCTTAATTTGCTAGGGCAACAGCACACTGTGACAATAGAGCCCAACATGAGAACATGAGAGTTTGTAAAGTGTTCCTCGAAAAACCTACAACCCTAGATCAATACACAATCCAGTCTTATTGTGCATGATAGAGTGTGTTTTCAAGTCCCCAAAAAAAATCCCCAAATGTTGTACTCATTTGTTCTGTCTCTCATTGACAGTGTGAGCCACGCAATAAAATGTGATTTACTTAGATGACAGTGAGTAGAGCGCTACTGCATGTTATGAAGTTTCATATAATGCGCTGCAGTGGTAAAACAGGATCAACCCAGGAATAAGACGAGTGAAACACTTCAGGGACAGTCTCGCACAAATAATAGCACAAGTTTAAGGACACTTAAAAACGACATCTTAAACTCAAAACCTTTAAACGGATGTTACATTTGCAGGCTTCCCCCTCCCCCAGGTGATTGATTAGCAGAGGTGGTAAGTGCCTAATGGAGGATTTCAGCCACAGGATGACACAAAGGACTTGTTAAAATACCTCTGTGTGTGTGTCTGTGTGTGTGTGTGTGCGTGTGAGATCACACATAACTCAAACAAGCGTCCAGCTGGTCAATAAGAACTTTAAACCAACCTCAACATGACACATACTCTGTTGGGTAACGTGTGTCCAACAGGCAATTATCAAACGTTAGCCTCGTGTTTGACCTGCATTGCAGAGGCGAGTTTCACCTCACACATCCCCCCCGGACTGTGAATGACTGAGCTGTTTGCTTCCACCTCGACCTGTTTATTATGTCGTTTATTTTTGTTTTTAACAGTTGCCTCGCTTAATAAATATGCGTTTTCCTTGAAGCTTAATATTATGAAATGAAATAGGGCTACAGCAGAGAACTTTTGCTCGATTCAATTATTTGGCAGGTCCATAAAATGTCATACAATAGTGCAACATTCCCATCACAGTTTTCAAAAGCCCAAGGTTACATCTTTAAACTACTCTTTGAGTGTGACCAATGGTCCAAAACTCCAAGATATTCAGTTTTGTATATCACATAAGAAAGAAATTTAGCCTATCCTCACAAATAAAAAAATGTCTTAAATGACCAATCAATTTTTACATTGATCAACTAATCGATTAATGGACTAACTGTGTCCGTTCTAGTAATGATTTCTTCTGACATAAGCAAAGGTGCTGCTCTTACAAGGCGAGGCTCTACACCTCCAGTGCAATAGTAACTTTATTTATACAGCACCTTTCAAAAAAAAAGTTAGAATGTGTTTTCAATACGGACATGATAAAATTACTTAGGATCCGTAACTTAAGATATAAACAAGATACAGTCATTCAAGTAGTTACAACAAACACCATCCGTTTAGAAAAATCCAAAAGATAAAAGTGATTCTTAAGAAGAGATTTGAGGGAAGATACTGAGTTTCCACAGCTGAAAATCCTAATTTGTGTTGTCGCAGAGGAAATTAAATAGTGTCCTGCTTATTCTTTATGACACAGGTATACATCTATAAAGGTGTGTTACAAATAATCGTGAAAATGGAAAAGTAGCACTCATCTACCCGGAGCTTTGCGGCTCTCTGTCTTGTTCCCCTCCATCGGACCAATGGCTAAGAAGTTGCGAACGTGCAACCGACAGGCAGATGCATCGGATTCACATCAAGGGCATCCAGTGAAGCCTCTCCCCAACTTCCAAGTGTCACTCAGGGAAAACACAGGAGGACGAGTTAAGTCAGGCAGAGGGGAGGGAGGGAGGAAGGCGGAGGGGAGAGTGTGTGGTGGAGAATTTGGAATTGGATGACGGATGTGACTTGATTACTGGTTAACTACCCTGCTGGTGCACCACTCCGATCTGGATGAGAAACCCGCTGGCGGCTGGATTATCAATTTGGAGTAGGCAAGACTCTATTTGAATCTATTGTTTCGTTCCAGGCAGGCTGACAGTAACAGGGCCCTTGTCTATGACTGAGTTGGCTTTCTGGCTCTTACTTGCCTCAGTGATTTGCCACCTCACCAACTCTTTAATCAAATCTCCTATCAAGCTTTTCATCAAATGCATTAATGTTCTGTTGGTTTTTTGAAGCACCTGCACCAATATTCTGGTTCTCACACAAACCCGCTGGCCACAGTTACGACTGACATGATGAAATGGGAAGCAAAGTCCAACATGAGGAGGGAAGAAAGTCTTCTCTCACCACAGCTAACTTGAGAGGAGAGATGAAAAGAATGAGATGACAAGACGGGACATGAGGATCATTTTATCAGCTTGAAATTAGAGCTAGAAAGCTAAATGTCAGAGATGTGTGGGCTTCATCTGTGACAATGTATATTCTATGAATCGTGACGTCGTTCAGGTGAAAACCTGATATATTTTGTCATACAGCTAGTTTTACTAGAATATCTAGGTCAACTTAAAAAGTATATAATTTAAACAAAAATAAATGTGTTACAGTCCTGACTGGCATAATGTTTGGAGGGAGTAATTAGAACCGAGTTCATAGATGTGCTCTATGCTGTGACTATTGATTATAAACTTTGATGATTTCATTTTTTTAATTTGCAGGATAGCTGGATACCGTTACTGGGATTGGGGCCCCTAGAGTTAGGAATTTAAAGTATAGGGTCACCACTGCGTTTTGGAGCAATTGTTTTTGTGTCCTAAACTTAACCAATAATACTGTATATGATTCATAACGATATCGAAGGCACAGACAAATGATGTAACAGAACAAATTGTTCAAACTACTTAAAAAAATAATAATCAAATCAAATTGACTATTTACATGTGATAAGAAGTGAAAACAAAATATTGTACAAGAAAAACCACACGATGCCAGTAAGAAATGCCACTCCATTGAGTATTTCACAAACTGCCCACTTGTTCACACGTCATCCATAAACCTGTTGTCTTACTCGTTTAGTAACGTCTGACTTGTAAAATCTTAATAACATAAACAGTCTTCAATTGCAACTTTTTAAACCGTATAAACAGCTTAAAAACTGGTCTAAACAAAGGATCGTCAGAAAAAAACTTTTATGGCCCAAAATAGTTTGGAGTTTCAATAGTTAACTAAGCAAAAAAGGGCCAACAAATAATTTGAATCTACTTAAATCAAATATTAATATATAGTTGAACTACCAGCAAGCTACTGCAAAAATAATTATATAATTACTAGTTCAATTTTTTGTACTTCACTACTTCCCAACACTCCATATTTCCCTGCTGGAAATAATCCACGGCTGTCTAAGGCACCATAAATAGCATTTTCCAATTGATCACAGTGAAAATGATGAAATAGAGAAACCTCAAGTAGGACAAATTATAGTATATAAAATATATAAGTAGCTTGTAATGGCTCTCCGCTTCTAGGCTGAACCATCTCTTGCACATAATAATTATGCTATAAACTACGTCATGAGATCAAGCAGATTTCAGGTGATGGCGAGGATGATGACAGGGTTTCTGAACGTTTGAAGTGAGCCTTAAATGCACAGCTGTGTGCTTGTGCTTTGCCAGGACTCCGAAGGAGAAGCACCATGCTGACACCTGTTAAGACCAAAAGGGTTTTTTGTAAATAAGAGAAACGTTCCTTTCATTAATGCATTGATTGAGCCTCTACAGTCAGACACGCTTCTACCAACAGAGCACTCATGTCCTCAACCTCTAAAGTGACCGAGGTGAGTACAGCGTTATTCTAACCTGAGAGCCAGAAGCTAAACAAGGTTGAGAACCAATTATCAAACGAAAAAAAAAAAAGAAAGAAAGCAGTTGGTCTAAGTTGTATGACTTTCATATAATCTAATTTGTATTGAAGGAACATGATGTTCACAACACGATCTGTGGCTCCCTCAAATGTGTGTGACTAGTGTACTGCGGGGTGGGGATTACAGTACATACACACAGTGTCTCTCGTCAACAGGGCCCTTGGGAGTCTGCACCTTTTTAAAGAGTGTGTACGAAAAAAAATGCCACTACCACACGGCCTCATTAATGTATTGTACCAGGACGAGGCTCTGCGGACGAGCGGGATGACGGACGGCAGCACGCTGATAGAAGCGTTCAGGTCAGAAGGACAACCTTGATTTCAGCACGTAAACAACAGGTCACCTCCACCTTCAACGGATGCAATTTTCGAGGGACCAGACACATCAGTCTCGTCAGTGAAAACACGTAATTGTGATGCAAACACACAAACATTATCAAGTCTGCCTTTTAATCAAAGCCCTGTTCAGCCGAATTCCATCTAAGCGGACAGAATAAGACATATTTAACGTGTTGATACATCGCACAGGAACAGGCAAAGACTCTCTGCTTAATCTGCATGGATTTCATATCAAATTTATAATTACACTTATTAGCATATTAAGTGTAAAATTCAACTCTAATCTGCAGGTCATTTACGTCGCTTTTCATGAACTATTCCACATTACGCCACATTGAAACCGAAATTATCTATCATGCCTACAAGTGCCAGCAATCTGAGAAAAACTGAAGGTTAATAGAGGTCGTCACCCTCAGTTGAAAAAAAATGATGTGCCCATCTGAGGCTTTGGTCATGAGTGACAGGAAAACCATTGAAAATATGATTTTATTCTAGCACTACTTAGATAGTTCTTCAGTCATCTAATACGTTCCTTAATGAGAGAGTGCTATCGTTGCCTTCTCTGATAGCCGAGAGTAGTGAGAGCTGGATGCTTTTGCTGAATACTGGAACAGGGCTATTTACAATAACATGAGCGTACCACACAATTAGGCTTTGCTAAATCGATTATTAGCAGACAGCGCAGGAATAAGAACGTACCACCACAAGGCTGATCATCCTCTAACAGTCTTTTAAAACTAAACCATTTGAGGACAAGCTTTAAACAGCATGTTACAGAGCTACTTAATATTCTTTTTTTTCCAGAAAAATGTAATATAGAGAACGAAATCGCCCCAACATATTCTCAACAAATACACACACGCGATTAGGGTCTTATACAATTCATTCTAAGAGTAAATACAAATCTAGTGTGAAGGTTTTTTGTGATTCTCTAAAGTTCTTCTCTTCATATAATAGGCTTTGAATTTTCCATTTCTCTCTGTAGAAGACTTCCCAACATTTAATGAAACTCTACTGAAATGCACCTGTGTGTGCACGCGTGTGTGTGTGTGTGTGTCTGTGTATCTGCTTTTGTCAGAAACAGTAATGAAGTCTACTTTGAAATAGGAATCCAATGGTTGCTTTCAGGCAGACCTTTTCAACTAGTTTCTAAAAGCACAGAACATTTTTCGCTGCCTTTGTATTGGCATAACTCCGCTCCTATTTATTGTGCTATTTCAGTGAAACAGTCAATCAAACAGCTTGTTGCGACGCTCCCTGCTACCTGGCCTCTCAAGCTTTGCCATCTGTTAACATGCTTAATGTGTTGCATACTCTTTCAGCTTGACCCGGTCTCAAAACACATTCCAGCATTGCAAATCATCCATCTCATTGCGTGGTGCTCTGCTGGCTCAGTATCTTTTTCACCTGAGTAAAGCTGCAATGGAAGTTTTTTCTCAAATTGCTTGTCTGAAGAATAAACTACTTCTTGATTATTTTCGTTGGGGGGAAGCCACTTTGCCCTGAGGCATGGGACAATGTGAAATAGGTCCATCATTCATTTCTCAAATCTCCTGTAATAGCCCCACTTGTCCACGAATATTAATAGTATAAAAATAGTCCTATATCTTGCAGCTAACCGCTGATGAAATAGCAATTTGTGACCATTTGCATAACAGTGAGGTAAGATATGGGCATCATGTGCTGTCTTTAACTGGGCATGAAACAGGATTATACAGACTTATTCCTAAATGGAAAGATTATGGTCACACTTATTTGCTGGACTAGATTCAACGGTATAAAGTCACACATCGTACGTGATTACTTTAGGTGTTCAAGTGCTCACATGCTGACATATATTATGCTCTTTGTTAACTTCCTGCTTTCAGAATTTTACTTCAATAAACCTTGGAAAGCTCAGCAGCATATTGTTTTATACACTAAAAGGTTATGTGTGTTTTTCTAGTCAACAAAGGGAAATGCAGTGTGTGTATCCTTGATGCCTAACAAACACGTTGGGTCCATTTCCTCATAAAGTATTTGCAGAACTTTTAAATTATTTGAAACCTGGATTGTTTACATCCATGCTTGCTGGCTGCCAGTCTTTTCTCAGTGGATAAAGATGTGTGTTGAGTTGCCTGGACGCGTGGCACACAAACTAAACTTGTTTTCAGCCGCGCAAGGCAGCCGTTTTCAGGAGTCATATGGTTGCCATGCAAACATTTGACAAAAAAAAAAACAACATCGATACAATTTTAATTTAGTGAAAATCTTAAGAGTTCCCTTTGAAATGTAAAAAAGTAAAAGTACCGTATGAAGCGGCTAAAAAGTGGAGAAGAGCCTCTGATTAAATGTACTCGACACTGCCTACCTCTGCTCTTAAGTATTCTTAAGAATACACATCAAAGGTTGATGCTTTCTTGTATTAGGCTCTTAAGATCGAAAGATGGGTTTTTAGAATCAATTAAAGTTGGGAACTATGTTTCCCAAGTTAAAAGCTCCAAACTGACTTTAAGGCATAGCAACTTTGATGTTCCCATGATGATAAATTCATCAAAGGATTACAAAATAATAACATTCAGAATGAATTCTGCATATTCTATCGGCACGGCACTTTGGGGTTGTGAACGGGGCAGGGGTGAAGTTAGGTTAAGAGGTCCCTTCTTGACTGCCTCTACATGCAATATCGTCTTGGATTTAAATCCTGTCTGGGACCTTTGCTGCATGCCACGCCCTCTGTCTCCCATCTTCTTCTCTCTTCCCTGTGAACTGTATAAAAGAGCAAAAATGCCATAAAAATGGTCTTTAAAAAGGCACTTATCAAGAAATGCTTGAGGTGTCTGAGGCAATGAAATTCCCCCATGAAATCTTTTTTTGCAAGTCTGCTTTTCTGGTGAGTTTTGCACGGCAACTATTTACTAAAAATGTCCAGATATTAAATGAAGTGCAACATTAAATTAAGCTTTTAAACAACAAACAAGGCCCTTCCTCAGCATCGGGTCCTTCATCCAGTTCGATAAACTAAGACATCAGACATTCAATAAGTAAATAGATTGAGGTTTGGGCTTCATTTCTTTTAATAGTTGTTTTAGCACACACTGAATGAAGAAAAAAAGAGTGTGCCTTCACTTAATAGAGAGGATAAAAACATTCCCGTGCCCTTTAAATGCTCGCCACTTACTAATGTAAGCTCTTGAAGTAAAGCACACTGATCACTGTGGCACTTCTTAAAGGTTCTTTCAGACTTTTTATGGGGATCTTTTACCTTAAAGCTCTTCAAGCAATCAATGTCTTAATCTGAAACGGGCACTTGAGGACCAACCGGTGGATATGGAGCTTTAGAAATGATCAGGGAGGTTGAGGAGGCTGCAGAGAATGTCATCGATAGTTGTAACAATTCTCTTCAGGTTAAAGATATTAAAGAAGACTAAACAAAAAGCAAAATGACCTTTACTGGCAAACACTCAATTATAAGAACAGGGAATGTACCCGAAATATAAGAATTAGAAGATTCTCAAACCTGAATTAGAAAGCAAGTTGTTTGTCGGTGCCTCCCAAAACTCATAAGAGTTTTTTTGATTCCTTCATCTGTAACATCACAGTCAGTATCAAAAGTAACAGCAAGTATGAACAAGTCAAGCCTGTTTCAACACTCAGTGCTGCCACGGACTTGTTCAAAGCTTATCCATCCTCTTCAGTGACATTAATTAACTGAGCATGGACTGGCAGTAGCTAATCCTCTGCACTTGGAGTGTGAACAAGTTCAGAGAAGAAAATGAGAGGCACGTGAGAGGCTGGGTGATTTAAAAAATAAAAGGGAAAAAAAGGGGGTTGTAGTCCATCCGACAAACAGCAGACAATGCTTAACAAACATATTCACAGCACTTGTTTTCAAGGCAAATCCCAAGAGATGTTGTTTTTCTCATTTGTCGGGAAGCAATTCGACAGGAGAACATTTAATTTGACTTGAGCGCGATATGAAAGCTGCTGTAAGGTTTGCAGGAGGTAAAGAACTGTTTGTTTAATATCAATTCAGTTTAACATCCATGACCGGTAACGAGTGCGTTCAATTTGACGAGATTCATGGCATCCTCGAACTCCACATTCAACAGGAGGCAGACACTAAAAAGAAGTATTGGTTTTGTCCATTTTAAATGTTAAAATTATTTATCTTGAATGTGTCACTGTGAGACATTTATTTATTTTTTTATTCTTTAGAAATATTGCTTACCTAAATTAAATGTTGGTCATTTATTGCGTCACACATTGGGTAATCTGAACTTTTTTAACTTTTACTTTGAAGGTTTTCAGCCAACGCAATCAATAAAGGGTCAGTTCACCCTCGCAAATAGTTTTATGTCAACAGCTTCACATGGGACTATTTCTCCAGTAGTGTGGCAGGAGTTGTTGAACCTCAAGTCATGACAGGCATCAATGTTTTTCATTAAACGCCATGTGTAAGACATGACATCAGAAACAATGAGCGCACATACTGGTGAGACAGTGTCTTTTATTACTGTGGAATTGAATTAAACTGCCATCTTACTTTGGAGACGCGTACAATGTGCTTCTACAGTGAATTGTAATAAATGTGACGTATGCTTGATGAGCCCCATTTTTCCTCCCAAATTGGACAAATGGAAGAAGAATTGCACACTGGGCATGAGAGACAATTTCATCACAGACAAGTCTTTAATGATGTCTCATCTGCATTTTTCAATTTGAACGGGGACAAAAATAGATCACTGGCCAGACTTTGTTGAAATGAGTCACGTTAAATGGATAGCAGTGAGACAATCACTTATCTAAGGCCTACGTGTCTATTTTTCCAATGTCCCATTTATATGTTTATCAAAAAAAACATTGTTATAATTAAATGATAATTTCCTGTTGAACAAAGTAAATAGTATTCGAGGGGATTTGTTGGTCTAGTTTATTCTGAGTAATCTTTTTATGGAAACGCATTAAGGTGTTTATTTGGATTTGTTTTTGTTTAGATGGCAGTGGAGGGGAGTGCTCTTGTAGTAAGAATAATTATTAATAACAACAACATATTAGAAATTACTACAACAGTAATAATAATAATAATAATAATAATAATGATAATGATAATGATAATAATAATAATAATAATAATAATAATAATAATAATAATAATAAT
>CALSCE010009344.1:13152484-13174323 GCA_943593645.1 Bovichtus variegatus | reverse complement strand
TATATATATATATATATATATATATATATATATAGAAAAACACATTTTTGAGTGGAAGGGATCTTTAAGAAATCGAATCCAAGATTTCAGGAGCTTTAATAAGTCCAGTCTCCAGTATGGAGCTACTCAACCCTCTGTCACACAAAGCGAACTGTCAACCCATGTTCGTCAAACATAGAGTCTTACCCCAATGAGAGCCCATAAGCCATAGTGCTATTGTGTCCGGCACTATCAACTTGATGAACCTTATCATTAGACGCTCCGCTGATTGATGTTGAAGACGGTATTCATGTTTGTTCTCAGCTTGTTAATGGAAGCAACTCGGTGACCTGCCTGGTAGTGTCGGACGCAAAGAACTCTTTCAGCCATTAATGGAGAATGAGAGGGTGCTTTGATGATCAGTTTGCAAATGGATGGAAAATGGATCGGAGGTTTTAAAACACCTCTGTAGTCATGGTACAAAAAATGCTCTTATCTTATTTTTGGCGGCTATTGATGGTTTGTTTGGATGCCAATGCTCAAGTTGCAATGGATAATATTGGTATACAGCCATGCGTGAAGTCTTACTGTACAGATGTCCACACACTGAGCCCTGTGAATGCTTCATGACGTCAAGCATGACTTTGATTTTAAGTTTTTACTGCGTCAAATGGTTTGCCCAAGTTGTTTTATAATGCATGACAGCACATGACAGAGAGTGGTATTGTGAGGAGAGGATTTTCAGTCTTTTAAAATAGATCTCGTACACGCTGATGGGCAGTCTCCCCAGATAAATGGTTATGTGGTCTGCATTGCTGAAGGAAGTACATTGTGGTGTTCAGCATGTCATTTGCATGACTTTATATACAGTCCGCAAACCAGCTCACGACTAATAGTGGAGACTTGAAAAATGGACGAGTTGCAAAGCTGACAAAAATAGGCTGAAACTCAAACAAAGCTCTTTTTTATAACACTCGTGTGCCAAAGACGATATTGTTCAGACAGTTGTACACTTCAGTGGCTGATTCAGATGTAACTTGCAACTCTTAGTACCAAACGATTTTAAAGAGACACACTAATGAATGCTTGCACAGGTGTTCATATCTATTTTATTAATTAAATACTAGACATCCCAACCATGTAGCAGCCTGCTTTAATAAACAAAGAACCAAATGATTGGGCCCCTCGAGACATTATGAGCAGTAGCACCTCCTCCAGTACAAGACAGCATGGCTGCTGGTTTTACTATAATGTATTTTCTGGTGTGGATCCACTTGATACATAATTCAATGTGCAATCTTGTGGTTGACCATCTTTTGACCATCGTCCACCACACACATGGACACACACTGCGTGGCCATTTCATTCTTCATCTTTTAGACAAATCTACCTTATCGAGTTATCAGTTTGCATTTACAAATCATTTGCACAAATGTGCATTGCATCTTACCACAGAGCGTGACAGAAGAGGGGATTATGTATCAATGTTATGAACCAAGTACCCATTAAAACAAATCTTAATGAGGGACAGTTGGTATAGGAGGAACTCCGCTGTTTATTTTCAGTGAATTTTGCATGAAATTATGTTTAAATGTATCATGGGACGGAGCAAATTCCAGCGGCAGGCCTTTAATGTGGCATGCTCAGGGGCTAAATGTTAATGTAATATATCACCTTTTGTCTAAATCTCTGGCAACAAAACAGTCCAGCTATGCCAAAAACGTTCTTCAAAAAGACAATTAGACTCTTGTAAAATAGAAATGAAATTCCTGTAATGACGGATACCCTAAGGTGGATAAATTGACAAAAGTAACTATAAATATACTGGTAAGGCTGGATTTGCTCAGCTGAATCGCAGCCTCTTGTGCTCACTGGAATGTGCATAAC
The DNA here is from genome assembly GCA_943593645.1 of Bovichtus variegatus. NCBI lineage: Eukaryota > Metazoa > Chordata > Actinopteri > Perciformes > Bovichtidae > Bovichtus > Bovichtus variegatus. The sequence continues at coordinate 13,172,457 of CALSCE010009344.1, read as the reverse complement.
AAACAACATGTATGCAGCGTTGTTCATTTATTATATTAATAGACTGCAATGAGGTCTAGACCATGCAGTGTTGCACAGTTGTAACCTCAAGGGAGCTGACAAAAGGATATGCATACAAACCCAAGGCAAGCTTTTCTGAGTCTGTTAGGTTTTTTAAATTGTACATGTAAAATGTTTTTTTTTTTCATTTAATACTGGAAATAAATCTCCGTGCCCAATTTTGCTGCGGCTGCGATACACTGCCCTTTGGCCTTGTTGGTCAAAGAACAATTTTTCCATGTAGCAAAAGTATTGGTATTACAAATTATGCATAATAATTGCTGGTTTGAGTCTCAGTGAAGCCTAACAGCAGACGACTAATACAGGGAAACAATGTTTAAACGTCAATCATGACTGAATAACTCTCCGTCTGTGTGATAGGTTGAAATGAGGAAGCCCGTGTTGCATTAATCAAGCAGATACCCTTGTCATGTTGCTGTTGACCAACCACAATTAGAGGAGCTCTGTTGTCTGCACATGTCTGTACGTCAGCAGGGATAGTTTGTCATTTGCTACAGAGAGGGGAGAACTTGCACTCTGCAGCTGATCTGAAAGTGCAGTGGAAAAGTTTAAAACACCCACAGCAGTTTTTGCAATTCCCATTAACAGCATATCACTGGGATCTAAGAAGACAGTATCTGAGATTTTTCTTACAATAGGCATCGATTAATAATTGTAATCACTTTTTGATCTTGCTTCTCCCCTCCAGTATACATCTCATCGTGTCTAAGTAGGTGTGTCAGTGTCTTTTTTAATCTTCTATAAATATTAATAACTCAACCGCCTGATTGCCCACACTGCACACACACACGCGCACTCACTGATCCAATCCAATGTGTCTATGGTGACTCATAGACACTGCCCGAGATGGTGCAGAGAAGTTTGATGGAGGAAGATGATCCCAAACCTCAGAGACAACCAATGTTAACAATGGATGTCCGTCAAACTTTAAATTGAATCAAATTATCATGTCAAGATGTCCTAAACTTTGATAACATAGAGTATGTTAGGATTTATAGTTGTGACTTCAATTACAGGGCTTTGTAAGCTAGAGGTCTGTGTATTTATCACTCCGTTTAACAAAGACGTAGCCATTTATCTACTGATTGTGCTACATCCATGTACATCAGTTATTTCACAAATTAATTTAATGCAGACAATCGACAATTGAAAACATTCCTAAGGTATGGTGAATAGCCTTTTCTGGAGCTTTCCACTGCATCACACGGTTGCCATTGCTGAATGGGTTTTGATCAGTTCTACCTTGAGATGGCTCAGTCGTATGCATACATCGCATACGTCCTACGCATACAGTCACCTACGCATGGTATTTTGGTCATGTGAGGAAGACTGAGAAGTTACTGACTCCATTCACGGCTGATGACTGTGAAATGCAGTTGAAAGCCTTGGAAAAGCTAGTAAATAGACTTCATATTAATTTATGTCAACCTATTTTTTTTTCAAATTCAAGGATTATTTCCAAAAAGTACAGGCTTTCAAGATTGTCTGGAATGTTCTGGAGATGGACTGAGATTTCTACTGTCTTTTTTATTATTGTATTACATTTGTACTAAACTACTGCCACTACTACTGCTAATAAATAATTATAATTAAAATAATTGTACCTCAAAACCGACCAATTCTTAATCTTAGATTGCGAGAGATCTAATTGAGAAAATACCTGTAGATGTTTATCTTTTAAGCAATTTTAAAGAAAACTGTGAATACTGAGATACTTTAACTATACACTCTGTAATTATTTCACCCTGGCTAGTTAACCCACCACAGTATTATTGTGCTCATGGCCAGGATTAGACATTTCCAGCTACTTAGGAGTTTATTTAAATAAGCCAATAAACATCTACTGTGTCCCTAAACTGCCTGCCAAACTGCAGAAGACTAACTGAACAGTAAATTACCCTCTAAATGAAGACAAACAAGTGAAATCTAGATTAGTGCTAGTTATATGCCTGTCAAATGTGTGCATCCTAGCAACAAATGTAGCCCCTCAAAAGCCTAGACTTAACACTTCACACACGTCAATTTTGTTAATATCAAGATAGCAAAAGCTTTGGAGTAGAGAAATGCCAGGCCTACAAAATAATGAATCCTAAGAATAAAACTCGGCAAATCTGTCATGACAAATGTTAAGAGCTATCAGATAGTGGGTGTAATTGTTTAAAGTGAACAATATACAAAGTACAAAACACTCCCAAATTGAAGTCCGGAACAGACCAGTGCAAACATCAAACACAGCGATGACTCATTTCTCATTTGATTCATTTTCAATGTAAGATGACCCAAAGGCAAACACATCTTGTCACAAGCCAACGAAGAATTCATTGCTCTAGTTTTAACGCCTAAACACATCGTGTAAGTGAATCCCTTACAGTAAGAGACTGTTGGCAGGTGTAAAAAGTTAACGAAGCAAAGGCGAGAAAGTGGCCGGAGGGAGTGCGCTTTTATCCAGCTGGATAAAGACAACTGCAGGTGAGAGGTTCGAGGAGCAAGTCTGGATATCACAAGTAGAATTCCACAGTATGGCTCTGAGCTGGTTCAGTAGTGTCGCATTCCCATTTTGTAAATAAGTAACATGACATTAAAATTGTCCGAGTATAACAGCAGATACAGAAACCTGCAAACTCTACCCGAATGTCAACAGGCAAAGAAGAGTGGCAGATTCTACGTCATTTGACTTACAGTGAGAAACATTATGACAACCATACATTCATCTGCTGATTTAAACAATTATTATTATTATTTTTTTTTTTATCAATTAGTCTCATTATTAGGTTCATAAAATGTCCCTGACATCTCCGAAAACAAGCAGTCCAAAAACCCGGAAGTTATAGCAAAGATTCACGTCTAGGAACCTGAAACTAGCACATTTTTGTTTATGAAAAAGACTATAAACTATTAATCTGTAGGTTGATTCGTGGATTAAGCTGTAAAACAGAATGAGATAGCGAGTGAGGCTAAAAAAAACAGGAAGCAGAAAGTAAACGCAAACAGAGAACAGGTGCTGATTACAAAGGTAATGGAGGCTAGACTGCTTTTCAAAAATGATTGAGGGCATTGCTAGAAATTGGGCTTGCTGCTATTATTTTGGTCGATTGCCAGGCGTTTTTAAACCCTGGACATGCTGGGTTGCATATCCTATTTGCAATCTGCATAATACTGACAGGTAAAAAATAAATCACTCACAGTAGGGAGGGAGTCTTTCTTTCTGGTCTCATTACCGTTCTTATTACAGAACAGAGTTAAAGGAAAATACAGTTTGTGGTTTTTTTTAAGATTGGGAGAATCAAATTGGTGCCTTCCTCTGCATCCCTGCAAGCTTCAATAAAGAGCATAGTTAGATATCAGGGCTCATTTTCCTCCTCTTAGAAGAAGTCACATTCCTGTCAGTCACCGTCTGAACAACCTCTGAAAAACAACCTCCAAGACTTGAAAGTTGCCCAAGTAAAATAATCTAATGCAGTCAACATGAAGCCCTAATTTGGTTTATTTCTCAGTTCCTCTTGAGTCATGCTCTGTGTAAACCTGACATCCAAGGAAGGAAATAAATGTAGAGGAAGTACACTCAGTTCCCAATTTATTAGGCCCACCTCGCTAAAAGTATTGCAACAACAATGCAATACAACCTTCTAGTCTTGAGGGTTATAATGTTCAGTTTTGTGGAAACTGTTTTAGAGAGCAGAGATTTAAAGTTCCTTCTTGACCTCAGTCTCAACTTTTAAGGCAAAATGGACTAGAGAGAAGTCCTTAAAATGCTCAGGAATTATTCTATACTATTCTATGCAAACCGGGCAAATTTCATCCACCCACAAAGATTGTGACATTTGACTGAAAGTTATAGAACATGAATGTCTTAAATGTCATGGCAATTCTTTCAATATAGGTGTCGAGATATTTCACCGAAAAGCACAAATGTGAACCTCATGGTGGCGCAAGAGGAACAGTCAGGGAATCACCAACGTCCTTAGGACACATCGTCCGGGAACCATTGAATACAAAATGTACGGCCAATCCATCCAGTAGATGTTGGGACACAAGTGAAAAACATTTCCTGCTGGTGGCTCTACATTACAAGTCACCGGATAACGGATAATGTCTGTAAAAGACGTCATGGCAATCTGTCCAATATCTCTTGAAACCTTCTAGTTTGGACCAAAGTGGTGGACTGACCAACCAACGAATAGACTGACCAACAGACCAACAGCCATGCCACTAGCAAGGCTAAACATATACCGCATGCATTGCAAAATGTTTGGGAGGAATGCAAATTATAAAACAGTTTAGACATTCCTCAGTGGTCAGTAACTCAATATGACACTGGCACTATTCCTGGAAAAGCGGCAGGTTATGCATGGGAATATCACCTGCAGCGTAGTAAAGAAGAGTCTTAACGCATATCTAAAAATGCACTGTATATCGATTTTCCAGCTCTGTGCCTGCGTCTCTGCTGCTGATTCCCTTTCTTCCATTCATTCCACCGGCCTTCAGGTAGTTTCTGAATGTCCACAGCACCGCGAGAGAGCAGATGACTACATCAGGAAAAGAGACACGCTGCACGCTTGTTTAGCACAGCGGATTGAAATAGGAAGCTTTCACCCTGAGATGAGGCATCATGGGGCACTCATGAAGACAGGTGCTGAGTTATGTATCCGTCTGCGTTCATCAAAAACCACTCATGAGATAAGACTGTTGGCTTTACACGCACACACACACACACACACACACACACACACAGTCTTTGGAGTGCGTTGCTCTTTGTTGATAATCAACTATTTTTAATGTGAACAAAATGAAATACAACTAAATGCCACTGGTCAGTACTGAGGAAGTCAAAGCTGTGACAAAAGATTATTTTCAGTATATTTTACTGTAATCTGCTGGTTGATTCATCCACTAATTGTATATTCTATAAAAAAATATCAGAAAATAGTGAAATATGCCCACAAATCACAATTACCCAAAACCCAAGTTGACATCTTTAAGTGTCTGATTTTGTCCAACAAACAGTCCAGAACCCCACAATGTTTAGTTTACTATCACAGAACACTTAGTGAGTCTGCTTCTACTTGTGGCATTTTTGCTTAAAAATGACTCAGCCTACACCATTAATTGATTTGTCATCATATTTCTTTTAATTACTATTAGTTAGTAATAATAGTAGTACTAACAGTAGAAGTCATTTCAAAATCTGTGCCCCAGGCCGTTAAGATGACTATGAAATTGACTTCATACAAAATATACTTAAAGACTTAAATGTGGTATATTATTAACTATACTACATGACATTGTGAAAGGGTGCCAATATGGCCAATAAAAGTCAGTTCAAACTGTGAAATTTAATTAAATGAGTAAAATACACATTAATTAAAATTATTGATGCGCTAGAATGGCAGTTTGACGCTAGATACTGATAATATTTTCCTCTCCTCTACCCCCCCCCCACGTCTGTCTGATTCCCTAGTTTCTCTCTCTCCGTATCGTGTACTCAGCTTGTTGTTGTGTACTGATTGTTATTTTAAACCCTGTCATGCCACACCTTTTCTTCTTCCTCTGTGACTCCTCCTGTGATCCAGCACCTGTCTTCACAGCTGCTTTGCATGTATTATATTGTATATAGATGGCAGTTTCATCTAAGCTGTCTTAGTATTCTTGCTTTTCATTTTTTTCCCCATTCCTTTACTTCTTTATCTTTTTCTTTTCTGCTGTTCTAACAGAGATCTATCTGGTGCCTTGTTAACGACTGTAAAGCTGCCTGACCAACAAGTAAAGACGTTTTGTTTTTGCGAGCATCTGCTGCCGACTCCTCTCTCTTATTACATTGACTAGCATGTATTCATGCCCTGACAGCCTTACTTGACAGCTGTCATATGGTTATGTCAGAGTGCAATACACCCACAAAGATAAGAGTATAAAGGAGTGACATGTTTATGCATTTATATGAGCTGGATGACTGTTGCATGCACTGCTATGCAATCACAGTGATGAAAAAGAAGCTCCTGTTCAAACACATTTCCATTATTTTAATGCAACAAATGCACACATTTGTTACACCTACCAGATATTCTATTAGCTAAACGAGGTTCACACACTAAGTGCAAAGCGCAAATTATATTTTCATGTCGCTGACAGCTCGAAGGCTCACAGCACTGTCACAAAATTTAATCTTAGGGCAAGTAATCTTTCAGAAAAGGTCAACAAAGCGACCCTGCTGGACCTCCAGATGAAGCACTTGTGATCAGACTATTTGCAGGAACCTGAAGGCTTTTTTGTTTAATGTCTGTTGTCTCTGGGCGGTAATCTTTTATAACAGTGAGTGTGACATTGCACGAATTACACCCCCGTTGCCCAAATCCCTCAAAGTGATTTGCCATTAACCTTGAAATGGTGACTGACTTTTTTAGATGACAGTTGAAGCTTGGAGCAAATTTTTCCCTGCTTTACGCTTGATGAGGAAGCAAATGGCCGAGAGTCTTACATATGTCTGCATGCAAGAACAAATGTCAAATGTGAGGAACGCATTCATTTGAATGTTAATTCAAAGGAAACTCACAGCATGTTAATAGGCATAACGCAATGGTGATATTAATGTAAGTCCTGATACATTTTCTTTCTTTAAAGGGAGACATTAATGCAATACCTTAAAAGGTATGGGCACAAATCAATCAGGTACATTTACTCAATGTTAAGTTGTATAATTTATTCAGTATCTTAATGAAAACCAAAGTCAGGGAAAGACCAGAGGGATAGATTGTAGCAACATGATATCCAACCTGGTGAAATATGTAACATCAGTAACAAAAGTTCATCTACGTATGCTGGGATTTATGAGGAAATATAAATTAAAAAAACAACTCCTTCATAAGTACTGACCATTAAAACGTCTTACTCTTACACATGAAAAAGCAATAAAACACACTCTAACTCAGTTCAATACAGTAATAGACATTGTTGAGTCCGTTTTCTGACTTTATGGCCATTTATTAATCTATACAATTCTATGTCACAGATAACTATTTAATTGGTTTCGTCACATGAGTGAAACAAAAAGCAACACACAATTCAATGTGCCAATATCCTGTGATTGTCAAATTGCCAGACAATGTAAATCACTGGACAATGGCCCCCTTTAACGGGGGCATTCTGTAAGTCAGCACCGTTGAAATAGAATAGGAGCAGAACGGACATTGAACTGTTTATCCTGGTTATTTGACTGGTGCAAAAAGAAAATGCCGATTGTTGTTAGTCGTTATGGTGACAACACGTCAGTGGGGCCGTAAAGTGTGGCCGCAGCTCGCCGGGAAGACGGCGGACGCAGCTCCGGAGACGGATGGCTGTCTAGTTATCTTGGTAGCTTGTCCCTCTCCGGAGCGAGGGGGAGTGAGGTGGAGGGGCCGTTAGACTCTGTGCAGCTGGCCACCAGTGTAGCATTAAAGCATGGTGGAATTAGCAATCTGGCTAAGTACTGTAATTTGCTAATTCTGCCAGGCTTTAATGCTACACTTCTTAAGGTTACATAAAATAAGATGAGCCAAACAAAGTTGTCACTCATCTGGCGATACCAACATGCTTTCCTACTCTGTGTAAAGAGTGTGGATGAAGCATTAAGTTGTTACATTTTGCTAATTTACTCTGGCTATCTGTGCTTCATCACGTTATTTTTCCACTGCTCATTTTAAGTCGTTAGTGCAAAACCTCACCTCAGTGTCACAACTCGGTCTATACTGAATTCAAACGGAAGTTAGCCTGTTGCAATGGCAAACAATACACGTAACAATGGCCACTTGACCACTCTCTGACCATCCTGCTACGTTGATCTGAATGGGAATGTCTGTTCTACTTCTATTCTATTTCTGTAGTTGTGACGCTCACAAGAGACAGAGTTAAACAAAGAAGGGTCAACATTGAAGCAACAGAGGGAGAAATATCCAGACATTGTATCGAAACCCTGGATCCTGCATTGTTCATATTGCTGATCTATGGCATTGTTTGTTAGGACATCCCTGCCTGGTAAATGGTCATGTCTTTCAAACTCCTTCATAACACAGGCTTTCTGTTAAAAATGTGAAGACTCAAGTCCAATTTGAGATCACTCCGATGACATTGTCAGAGAGGTTTTCTCAGATTTTCAGGAAAGCTCCATTTGGAGCCACAGAGGACATTAAACACCTGTTTTCACAGCATGACTATTAGTTCTTGTGACAAGTAAATTGATCTTCATGTGAAATGTCTGTATAGTGCCTGTGTATTTTAAGTGCATTGCATGTCTTAGGAGGCTTTCTTTTCTTTTTTTTTTCTAAAAGCTGAAACAAGTCTATCTAATATCCAGAAACATCAATTCCTGAAAATGATCCCTGTCCAATGAAATGAGACAACTGTCTGTGCCAGAGTTGCTCTGAAGGTCAGTCTCTCTGAGTCAAGTGACAGTCTGACCTTCACGGCTTGTGCAGAATCAATAACGAAATCTAATCAAGGAACGTTAGCCAGGGTTCAAAACCAAATTATGTCAGAAGAAAGGAGCTTAGGATTTGTGGGCAACCTGTTAAATCAGGGCAGAATGTTAAGTATAATTTCATTAATTGGCAAGCACATCAATGTTTGCTTCATCTGTTATACATTATAAGAACATTTGGGTCCTCTTAAAGGTTCCTGGTTGCTAATCATCTTTGAGTAATGCTTGCAGTTAATCTTGAAAAAGCCACTTTGAAAAAGTACTTTTCAAGCAGAAGAACAGAAAACATTACACACACACACACACACACACACACACAATACCCTTACTACTGCACTTACATTTATACGCACATTTCACAAAGGTTTTTGCATACACAGATTAATAATATGCTGCTTAAATCTTTACGTTTACTGCAAGTGTACAGTGTTGATCAATAAATTCGACTAGACATGTACTGTACCAGATCCCTTTGGCTACAATCATCAGTCATGTCCATCCTGTCATAAACTGCCGTCATGTTGCTGCCCTGTAATTTATGTTATATGGAACTTTATCACAATTTGGCAAACACACTCGGGACATGACAAATGGATATAAAGAAAGATAGCTGGGTGTAAACATTTAACAACTTCAGATACTGAATGTTGATTTACCAAACAGTTATATTATGATGTGACTAATTTTGCCGTAATTCATGTTTTTGTCACACTATAAATACTCCAACAATACAACCATAACTGGAGGAACATAACCGTGTGGAGGGACATTTGGATGTAAACCACCATCAAATGATCTCAAAATGACTTAATAAGTGAAACGGATAAAAGTTCTGTTCTTTAAATGTTTAAAAATGTTTTGAGTTGATGTACTTACTGCATTATCTAATTATTTCTATGAGACTTTTGGGGTTATATTTAGAAAAGAGAATCAGTCCATCTGTTGTAGTTGGATATTGGGTGCCTACTTGGTGTTTTCATACGATGCTAAGATGGCCCAAAATGAACAATTCACAATATTTTACCAACTTTTATTGCTCTTACAATAACAAATTAAAGTTGCTTGAGACAGGAGAACACTACCCATTCAGTGGTCTGCATTAATTAACCGCTAAATTATGATTGATTTGGTTTGGAGGGGATGCAAAACATACTTCAGGAGAGAGATGACTGATAAATAAATATATAAATAAATCCCTTCACCCATTACTTGTGGACTCATGTAAAATGGCATTGCAATTTCCAACAAAAGCCAAAGAATAAACAAAAACAATATCTACAAAATACAAGTTTAAAACATTTATCATCATATGTGAACAAGACTAATCTAATAGGCTTCACTCCACCATCAAAGGCAGATAGCAGCAGTGCTTTGGTTAGATTCTCCCCTGCGGAAAATCCTTTGCCTTGCCTGGGGCAGATTGATTTTAAGAATTGGTTAGGCCGGGCGATGGACATTTCACCTTGGTAATGCAGTTCTTAGGTGAGTGTTTAGGTTTATTCTGGATCCGACTTGGTATTCATAGCCGGCTGCATTGCCATGCATGATAAGATAGTGAATGTGCATGAGTTACAGATGTGAGGCAGTACTCATTCAAGACCTCGCTCAATCGGTCAATCAGCTTACAAGGTTCCAATTTTCACACAAATCTGCCTATGACCAGGAGACTGAGCTGGTGAGTTGGTATTTCGATCACATTCGAGGCATCTTGACGTTTTCATCAGTCTTCCAACGCAGACACTTTATCAAGTATCTCCTTTGCTGCATCTCTCCAGCTCCTTGAACAGAACTCCTCTATTAAGAGATCGTCACTCCAGGGTTCTTAACTAGGCTTTCATTGGAGTCTGGGAGATAGTCAACATACTATCAAATAGTCAATACACATTTCGAGCTGCGCGGAGCATCTGATCACAGTTATCCGAGGTGTGCAACTTCAAAGCACAGCAGCAATGATTTAAAATCTAAAGGGACATTAAATGTGTCTGCTGCCCAACCATTTTTCATTTTGACAGCTAATATATCCATTTACTAGTTTTTAGTTCAGAGCACCTATTGCCCGTTTTTCCTACATCAAGATTTTCTTTGAAGTTACTGTATTCCACGTCTTCACTACGGGACCAAGGTTGGTGCTAGGCTATAAGGTTTTCTCGCTACTGTATATGCTTCCTGCATTGATTAGTTTACCTCCGTCTTCTTTTATTGAATTGAATTGCATGATTTGATTTGGTGATTGGAAGTAATTCTGATCAGGGTGAGCTTAGTCTTTACCAACACATCTGCAACCCCATTAAAGGCTACATAGAGAAATAGGAAAAAAACTGATTTGTAGAAAAAACAGCTATTTATTTCACACTTGACTGAGAAGTCATTTATTATGTTTCACCATTTACCCCTAAAATAACAACAGGAAGGATAAGAAAATGAAAAAGGAAAAGAAGAAAAAAGCTTCAGCAAAGAAATGTACAGCGCGCACTTTTCTATAACATTAAACTGAAACAAACAAAAACATGTTAATTATGTTAGAGCTGAAATGATTAGTCGATTAATCAAATCTTTGGTTTTTGGACTAATTGTCTGACAAAATAAAAAATGCCAAGTACTCATCTTGGACTCTTGGAAACTGTGATGGACATTTGCAGATGAATCAGATTAATGATGAAATTAATCATTAGTCGCAGCTCTAAATTTTGATTATAACTGCCATATATCCTTTTTGTCTTAAGTGATATTTAAAAACACTTTCAGTCTACTTAGCAAGCAGTTGCAAAGCACTCAGCTCCCACCAGGGACAAAGTGCAGGAAGCAGCAGGTATGGAGAGAATAAATATGATCACATTCAACCGATAGTGGTGATTACTGTTGTAGCTCATGCTCATACAGAGCCGAGTGCACTTTGGATTTCGGGGCAACTTTGTGTTGGCTGTTTGTTTTGTTCTCTGCATAAAGATCATATAAAAAAGCATCAATCTAAGAGGTATTTTGCCCATATTTGTTATAGCTGAGAATGGTAGACATATTGTGACAGAGATAACTGATTCTGACACATTAATATCTTCAGCAATAATACACTGTCAACACTTATAAACAAGATACTGTTTCAACTGAGAGAAACAAACTGACTCTGCCTTTTTTTTTTTGTCTCCTTCTGTCTTATTTTGTTGAATATTCTATTGCGTCATTTGGTCTCTCATTTTATCCGGTTTAGCTCCGTCTTTAACCAACACGTGTGCAGCCCCAAAGGTTTATAGGCTAAGGAAAGAAAGGAAAAAAAAACAGATTTGCAGGAAAAAAAAAGTCATTGACAATTATGTTACCAACATTTGAAACTGCCTCTATGCCTCTTGCAGAGAGCAGAGAAAACATCAAATTGAATTCAACTCGTGTTTAATCGTAAGAGGAAAGGATCTTGGAGCTCCATTAAATTATAATAAGTCTTGGATGTCATTCATTTTCAGGAGTGGAGCCGAGTAATGGCACATAGATTGCAAAGGACTTGGAAGAGAAAAGCATCTACAAGCTTTGTTTTATGCAGCCTTGTCAATTCACACAAGCCTGTTTGGGGTTGTTCCAGGATCTATCATCTATAATGAACAATGTATAATGTCAGTTCTTTTAGGAAAATTGAATACAATTCGTCCCAAGAGAAACCGTGCCACAATCAATCCAATGACTCTATCTTTCTGTTTACTTGTCATGAAATGGGTTATTTTGTTATACAAATGTACTGGTTTAAAACAGCCCACAAGGCTAGTGGGTGTTTCCTGGCTTTACAATTGCTTCCATGCCGTTCAAGAGCTAAGTCAACCTCAAACTCTGAAGTACTGCTAAGGCTAAGACAAACTACAGTAGTGTGAGTAATGGCAGATTTGTGCATTATGCTGAACACGGAGTGCTCGTTGCCTTGATGTGACTTGTTCTACAGCAACAGTGGCCACTTTTGGTCAATGTACCAAACACCATGTTTTTCTTCTCAGCTTTCTTCACACTGTCAGCTTTGAATTTATCCAATTAGGTAGAAATTATGTCAATAAACACTTTGGCTGCCACCAAATGTGCTCTTCATGTATTGATTTTTGTGATTAACTTTGAAATTAGAGTGTCATTACATTTCCTGCAAAAGGGCCAAGTAAGGTGTGTGAGCCAAATATTTCCCTACCCAGGGAGCTAGGTAAAAAGATGCAGCCACTCGTGTTTTAACCTTTAAACACCAACATTTGAAGGCCATTAGCATATTTTCTCATGCTAATCCTGAACTATGGAAATGCATCTGTACCTGCACAGTTGGCCATGATAAGGTACAACATTGGTATCCAGCCCAGGTTACTTAGTCTTTTTCACTTCCTCTTATCCTGTGTTTGGTTTCATTAAGACCAAACAAACACAAGAGTAGCTTTTTTTGTGAAACCCTGAGGGAAGCAAAATGAAAAGCTGCAATCCAATGCAGGCCAGTCCAATTAGCTCTATGAAATCCCTGTAAACGCTGACAGCTGGAAATTATGATGGATGCTCTTGATTTTTTCCATTCCCGATCCATATCAATCAATCAATGGGGGATCCAATTCTGATCTGATTCCTCCCACTCCTCCCCGTTATTCACCCCAGTGTGAGTTTTGCTTTTTCCAGGATTATGAGTCGAACCAAACAGTCCTCTAGGGAGGTCTAGATGATGTGCCAAGTACAGACCAGGGGATAATTAACTAAGTTTTCCAATTAGGACAAAGCAACCCGCTGAGTATACAAGTAGTGAGAGCATAAATACTCAAGCATCAGTATAGGAGGAGGACAGGGACAGATAAATAATGAGGGGGAAATACACAGGCTAATGATAAACACATAATCAAGTGCCACAATATGTGATTCATGATTTTTTGTGTGCGTATTTCAGTGTGTGCTATATCATTTCACTTTTGGAGCAATGATTATCAATTATCTTTCATGGTATCGACACGTTTGGAGAGTTTTACATCTAATACGGTAAATGCAAAGAATTATTTTCAGCCTTTTTTTGCCATGTACTGTATGTTAACAGACAGACGTAACCAATGCCATGTTACACAAAATGGACAAATGTGAATCTGAATGGTAAATTTTTCTCCAGTTAGTTGAAAACCTACACTGCTGAAATAAATAGTCCTTCTGAGGCCAATGAGTTTGGCTCATTTTCCATAACTAGACTCTGTAGACCACTGAATGTCATAGTTCTTCTTCCAGTAGCCCAGGAATATTACTTACAGTATATAGTATTTACTTTGCTGTTATTACTACATATAGCCTTGAGAAAAATTACTTAATGCCTTTTTTCTTCAAAATAAACGTTGTATGGTGAGTAAAATACACAAAAACAGGGTTGATAGTTGAAGCAGAGTAGAAACAATGGTCCTTTGGGTTGGGTTTTCATTGCCGTTTCAGGGGGTTGCAATGATTTGAAGTGTTAATAATGGCATTATTAAACCAGTTGCCTTGCTTCCAATCTTTGCCACTGTAGATCACATCACTTTTAGCCTCTGTCTTGTGTAATGATTTCCCTGAGAAGGTTCAACTGTGGTCAATCTGTTCTATTTGCTGCTGCTAAGCTTACAGAGGAAAACAGTACACTGAGGAATATAAACAGTTGGCATTCTCTTGCCGATGCTCTTTTCTTCTTCTTAGCAACATACCAAACAAATCCAGTCTCATGCGGTGTAAGGAAAATTTCAAAAGAAAAATCACACTGAACAGGATTCATATTGTTTCAATCTTGTTTTACACCCCAGTCTTGGTCTTTCCACAAATACTGATCTGCTAGAAGTGAAGAGAGCCGGAGAGACAATCGCCATATTAACGGTTTAACATCTGAAAGAACTTCAATAGAATAAAGCCTGCACAATACAAGTACACAATTAAACTAAATGAATGACATATAGTACATCCAGGCTTTATTTTTTTAAATACATATATTTCAAATATAATAAATTATGTTTTCGGTTTTATGGTTTATACAAGCCTTATGCCCATGAATACTGGTTGAACTGATAAAGCATATATTCTGTGTTGGGGAATATTGTTTTTAATTACCTGGAGCTGTTGTTGGCTTCATTTCATCCACTGACACAGATTAATTTATTCATAGAGATTTATTATCACAGCCAAATCTACTGACAGTGGCTAAAGGCAGATGGATAACAGAATCATAAATACTAATTAATTTGAGAACATACACTTACGAGGCTAAATGAGAGAGCTGTTGAAGGGTCTCTTTTCATTCCATTATTTACTTCCTATACAAGGATAAGCGCTCATTGTTTTTTTTACTTTTCCTTTAAAAATCTACTAATTTAATATAAAGATAAATGTTTATCTTGACTATTAAAAAAATAGGTGAAACACAGATTTAAAAAGTAAAATTAAACTGCTGAAATTCTTCCATTTTTTCCCCTCTTTTCCCTGGATTCTCATACTGTGTATTCTGAATTTACAAGGGCAGACATTCAGGGTACAAGGCTCAAAATTGTGGTGAACTTTCAATATGCAAAAAAATGTATATCACCAAATGGTAAACGTTGTGACAGTGTAATGTTTTCTGAGCTGTCTTTGCTGCAAGAGGACGTTGTGTACTGTAAGATATGGGTCACTATGTCTTGTTGCAACAGGAAACTCTTTGGAAAAGTGGGCACACAAAGTATGGGAGAAAAATCAATTCAAACCAATTTGCACCAAAGTGAAACTGTGCTCTGTTCCACAAGTAAGAAAACCTTGTTCAAAATCCCATTTAAATTTATAGAAATCCAGGCTTGGAACACTAATGTAATATCACTGTTTATTTAATAGTTTGGTTTTTTAGCTACTTTTAACGAACATCAGCATAAGCCCTAGACATCCGCAGGCTAAACGTCCCAGCTTTATGGTATCAACATATTATAAGGGTTTTACATCTGATCAATGCATATAATTATTATAAGTTAAGTATATTTGGTACGGTCGTCTCGGACTGGCAGTTGATTTTCAGTCTTTATCTGCCCTGTGCACGGCAAAGGAGCCAGTGAGTGATTTATTTAACCAATGCCATGCTACACAAAATGTGGACCAATGTGGATCTGAGAAGATTCATTTTTTCCGGTAGGTCTAAAACCTACACAGCTGAAATAAATAGTCTTACGAAGTACTGATTGTTTTCCTTAGTTTCACTAAATAGACTGCAGACCACAGAATGTAACAGTTCTTCTTCCAGAAGCCCAGGACTATTACTTATATTGCATTTACTTTGCTAAAATGACTACATATAGCCTTGAGAAAAATTACTTTTTTTCAGAATAGAAGTGCTATGGTGTGGAAAATGGATAAAAACAGGATGGAATGGTTTCGATTTGACAAAAGAAAATAAGTCCATGAGCAAGTTGAAGGGCCGTGATTAGCTAGGACAAAGCCAAACGAAAAGAATATGGACGAAACCAAGTTACAACGAGATGACCTCACTGCCGTGCTTGTAAATCATCATTTAAGTAATTAAGTAAGTAATTTAAAAAAAGTAATTGCAGTTAAAATCACAAAGCTTTTCATTTCTAATGTTTTGGATGCTGATTTGTTTCAGAACATGGAGAAAAAACCCCATGAACATGTTTATTTTTTTCAGAAAGACGGAAGAAATAAATGGCCAGTGAGAGATTGCATTGAGTTACAGAAACTAGTGGAAGGTGAAGCTTTTTGGATAAATCCTACCAAGAAGCAGGCTATACCTGAGCACATAGGAGGCATGTTAGAGGGAGGGAGGGGGGGGGGGGTCCAGAGATAGCAGGGTGCTACATGACAGCGAGACAGCTTGAGAATGGAAGTTAAAATCTGTCAGCCCGAGGGTTCAGTGTTCAGTGACAACCTGTCAGTGTCTTTGACTTCCACTTCTTTCATCGACAGTGCTCATCAGCCAAGCTTTATTCACGGGTGGCATCGTCCATCATTAAAAGAGAGAGTCTAATTCTGAAAACACATCCGATGTGAGAAATATTGCAGGAAAAGAAGAGCGGGAGAGAGATTTATCTACTTTTTCAGTGCTGTTGAGTTTATTTATTTCTTAGAAGTGTAAGTGCCAAAAGAGGTCCTGGCAACTGCTGTATGCTGTTTAATTAATCACATTAAAAGTCCCTGTAGTATTGTTTATTTACAGAACAATTGACCTTTGAATTCTTGTTATATAATATAAATAGTTTTCTGGAACGTATCTCGTGTAATGATCTTTTGAAGCAGAGTTCGCAAATAGCCATGTTAATACTAAAATCATGTATCTTTACATATATTTGTTATAATTACACAATTTAGGCTCATGTTCATAACTGTACTATTTCAAGTGACAATGCAGATATTTCACTTCACCTCCTTTGTACACAAACTGCTGGGCTTTACAACCAAATAAATCAATAGCTCAATAAATTAATACATTCAGGGCTTTTCCTTTAAGACTAAAACAATGGTGCAACATCATTGTGCTCTATAGTAGGACCACAATACAATGTTAAATGCATAATAACATATTAAATGCACTTCCATTTTTTTTGGAATGGGAACTGAATTAGCCATTATATACGAATGGGAACTTTCCCAAGAAACTATAAGGTCAGACTGCAGATCTGATTATTTGCAAGTGATCAGATTATATATGTGTGTCTAGACATCACCAACCTGTCTGCATGGGTTGCTTTGGTAACAATGTCAGCATCAGTGCCTGTTACAGTACTGTACCAGTACAGTACGTAGCTACACTGGTGACACCGCTTTCCGACGCCCTAAAATCGTGGCGCAATCGCAGGTATTTTGGTTTCTTTCCATGGACTGTTTTTCTCCTACATGTTGTCCTCCATAGCACTTTCACCACAGAGCATTTCAAACCATATCCAAATGGGTAATGCATTGCAGTTTTTTGCTTTTCAGACTTCAATATAGAGTATAGAATATAGAATCAATATTATCATACTATAATGACAGACGTCTGTGTGTGTGTGTGTGTGTGTGTGTGTGTCTGTGTGTCTGTGTGTGTGTCTGAGTCTTGATTATCTCGCCAACCCCTGGACAGATCTACTTCACGCTTGGCGTGTGTGTTGCCGAAGACCCACAGTGACACTCGTGAAGTTATTTGGTATCAGTGTTTTCTATAGAAAACTGCGAAAACCTGGTCCTTCCAGCTGGACTTAGCGCATGCATGAATGAATGAAATCAAAAATGAATGAATCAAAAAACATTTAATTAATTACAGTTCGTTAAAATAATTAAGAAATCCGCACAACAGCGCGACCACCGTGTCATTACGTTAGCAGTGATATAAATGAGGATGTGTGCGTTTGTGTCGGTGTGTCTGCATGTTTTAAACACATTGCACGGATACTGTTACGGTACAGGTGCCCGGAGCAGCCAAAAAGGTGCTCTGCCCTTTTGTCAGAGCACAAATACATTTAATCAAACGTTCTTTTGAATGTAAAGTATGGCATGGTGTGCAGCAAGGCCTTAAATTGCCTGTGTCAAGCAACAGTGAGCGTCACCACCATAGTACCATAGTCCTGCCAAATGTTGCACCAATGACAAAGACATATCGTAGGTAAATGTCTGTTATGTAGTGTATAATATCTAATACAATTGGAAACATGCAGGTTCTAACATCAGTTAGTGTAACATCAATTATTGTGATAAGTGTTTGGCCAACATTGTAACATGATGTTTGATTTGAATTTTGTATAACATAGTTTGTGTTGGTTGTTGGCGATTAACATAATTGATATTCTGCTGATAGCGTTGGGAACATGACAGAAGGTTGTATGCTTGTGTTTTATCACCACACCTGGAGGCCATCTTGATGATACTCTTAGGTCTCCATAATGAGTGTGCCTGCCTGCTACAAGGAACACAACCACCTCACATTTCACAACCATTCACATTTAATGGGGCTTTGACTTTATTGAGGCCATACAATTTTCATTGAAGCTTTTGCACTCATGATGTGTACACTGTAGCGTTGCTACTGTAAACACGTTGCTTCCATAAATGCGTGAATAGACTCAACTCAGCAGCACAAGCAGAACCCGAACCAATCTGCACATGCCAAAAAAAAACGCATTTGGGATGGACAAGCCTGAACAAGGCCTTAGGCACTTTATCTGCATTTACAGCAAGAAACTAGTACTATTTCTGGTTCATGTGGCGTAGATCCTGCCCCGGCTTAAAAAAGTTACGACCACAGGTTAAAAATCCTCACAATGAAAAGGTACTGAAAACTGGACTGGACCTTATGAATATACGTTTGCCCTTTGGTTAATTTACTCCATTTCTGACAAAATGATTGGCACCAAAATAATCACACAACAACAACTCCATCTCAGTGTGAAGATATTCGGATATTTGAGGGTTGCCATAGTGATGGTGTATATGTGTCCACAGGTCGCCACATCACAGGGAGTCTGCAGTAAGTCTGCCGATCATTTGAGAGGTGTATAATCTGAGCAGAGACTTTAATATCCCAGGGTAACACAGCATCAATAGGTGTAACATTCCACACAATCATTTCACAATAACTCTATGAAGGGGTGATGGCTGTCAGTTAGTTGTAATACTAGCTTCAAGAAATGCAATGTATTAAATAATAACTTCGGAGTTGAATATCATTTTCAAGTTCATACAGCTCGACGTGGACCTCCGAGGGACAGATGTGCTCACCTCCGTGTGTCAGGGTTGTACACTATATGCAACTACACAAGGAAATCTGCTTTGTTATGTTTTTGATACATGGCGGTGGTTAAGTGGTTACTGCTCTGAGACGGAACAACTCAGCAGGAGCCCTGACACTCAACAGCAACCCTTTTATGGAAAATCATTATAAGGAGCATGTGTTTCTGTGCATGCAGCGAGAGGTAGGTGTGGGTGTTGAAAGGGCGACATTGAAAATTAAGAAAAAGCAGCGGCGTATAAATAGAGACAGATTATTGCAACAATTACTTGACTCGCAGGAAATAAAGTCAGCATACAATTGTAAGTCATTAGATCACCAATTTGATCCATTTCTCTGTGGAAGTCTGATGATGTATTTAATGAACTATTGTTCACATTCTGAACACCTCAGTACAGGATTTATGAATTATAATAATATCTTTAAAAATGTAAATTCAGAGATACGAGAACCACAGAATTCAGCATGCTTTCAAACATATATTTTCTTATCTTATGTGTGACCTTTTTTCATCCCTGAGGCATTTTTAAGCGCCGAGGAGAAGCAGATTAAATGTAAATGCCAGAGCAATATGGGAAAAAAACGTGTCCTCCAAAAATGAAGGTTATTCTCCATCTGCCGAGATAAACATCAAAAGTCTGCTTTCGATCTGCTAAAACGTCAGTTTATTTTGGCATTGTTTTAAAATGAAGTGAGCAAGACCGTTTTTCATGGTCACTTTGCAGCAAAACAGTTTGAGGTGACAGTCTATTATGTTTCAACAAATGGAGATACCTTGAGTTTGTA
>CALSCE010009344.1:13057484-13147484 GCA_943593645.1 Bovichtus variegatus | reverse complement strand
GCCGGAGAAAAGGTCTCAGTAGTGTTATAAAGTGGTCGACTCCTGTCAGAGGTTTCATTAAATTAGGCCCCAGATACCTCCAGAAGCCTCCGCAGTGATTTACAACATCTCGCATTTATCTATGTTCATATGTTAATGCACGTGAATCACACTTATCATGCCTCTACTGCACAGCGAACATGTAGTCAACACATGTGTGTGACCAAGTTACTACCGTTAATTCTTCATATTTCATATGCAAATGATGAGATCAAAATCTAAGGTTTGAGCACAGTGTTTCTTTCCTGTCAGTCCAATTTACTGGTTCCGCTTTTTGGCTACTTCAGAATCCAGCTTGTCAAAAAGCCTTGAAAAAGAAATCGTCCTGAACTATGGCTGCCCTCTTCCAAGTGATACAGTGTTTATTACTACTGGAAGCATTGTTGCAGACATTTTTAAATGCCAGTTGAAACCAAGCTCCTTTTTAACACATAATCAGTGTAGAGGATCTTTCCACTGCCTCAGTGACACTGCTGAAGGCTTTTGTTTTCATACTCCCTGTGATTTCTAGGAGACTGAGGGACTTGCCAGCGTAGCTCTTACATCCCACTAGCGACTCCACCAGGTCTTCATACTTGGCCCTTCATCCTTACCTTGGCTTCCTCCACCCAGTCTTCCCGGGGAACACTGAACGTCAGCATGACTAGGGCTGGGTATCATTTTAAAAAATGACGATACCAGTACAAATACTAGTACCAATACCAGTACCCTTAAAGTGATGCTGATACCAATAGAGTACTTCATTTGATACCCATCATGTGAATGGAAGCATTCAGTTGCGTAAAAAAGTGCCACCACCACTCCTCCCCATCCAAATGATTTTTACATGAATTAATTTTCCAATGATTAAAATACTTATATATTTAACTGTACACAACTGAACAATTAAGTATTATTTGCGCAGTGCCCTTTCAAACATCACAACCAACATTATTCATTAGCCAAACTTTCGAACGCGTTTGTGGCATCTCGGCACGCTGAACTGTATGGGTAGTGGGCCAACCACAAATTGTATGAAATCAAAGAGTAATTTTTTTCCTGCCTAGATCTGGGTACAACTGCAACTACAAATGCAGGTATGGTTTGACTAGAGAAGTTTCGATACTACTTGGCACTGGGTTATTTCGGTCGAAACCTTAAAAGGCTATTGAGTACGGTTACCCTGCTTCTTTGACTTCACACACACTTACACACACCGTTGGCCATCGGGAGCATTTTTGGCTTCAGTATCTTGCCCGAGGACACTATGACGTGTTGACCGCTGGGGCCAAACCACTGACCCTCCGATTGGTGGACGACCACTCCACCTCCTGAGCCACAGCCACCTCCACTAAAGCGTCAACTTCAGGATTTGGCATCGGCCCCTAAAATCTAAAGGGTTCTTTCTAGTCTTGGGGTTTCGTTTAAACAATCACAAAGAGAGAGAGAGAACATTGAAGTAGATGAAAAGATATCAATCAGCCTAAGTAGACCGGAGTCCTGTGCACAACGTACCTCAATTTTCAGAGTTGGTTGCCGATTAATTGCGGCTTGCCCTTTTCTTTCATCTGCATTTTATGTGACGAGAAGTCTACAAACTGATTGTATTTCCCTATGCTTAGCACTCCCTAGCTGACCTGACGTGCATGTACTTGGCATTAAGTCAGCGATACAGTGAGGTGCAGCAGTAAGCACATAAACGGAATCTTTAAAGAGCCCTGCCTTTTCCCCCTCCTCGTTTGTCCAGCATGCATTTATTATCGCCCCTCCAATCCATGAACACGAAGCAGCAGAAGTAAAATGAACTTGCTTAAAAGCTTTGTATATAAAAAGGTGTTTGTATGGAAAGGCAGCTCAAATTCCCAAGAGCACAAGATCATTGTTAATCCCTTTAGGTTGGAAGTAATATTTTATTATTAGTCCTATCCATTTAAGTAATGGGATTCTGCTCACTATGCAGCCAAGCACTATATTTAGAGGCACCTGTTGTCAACTGAGGTTGGGAGGTGTTGGATTAATGTAAGTTGTATTACACATTACACAAGCTTTGAGAGACTCACGGGATGAACAGTTAGAGATACAGTATGCCTCAATATGCGGCAGAGGCTCTGCTAAATACTCGAGGCTGAGAGAGACTATTATCAATGCCAATGGACTTTTACTAGGTCCAAGTGTTTAGTTTCTCTAAGAGTAAACACTTGATATGTTCAACTGGGTTTATAGAAAAATGGATTTACAGATGAGTTAAGTATTTTTTATTCAATGGGCACCTCATCTTCCATTTATGAACTTCATCTGAATTCAGTGTGGGATTTGAAAGACTGGCTTTTGAAACCTCAAACTCAAGGGGAGACAGACACACTGAGAGTTGCCCCTCCTGAGGTGCAGTCAATGTCCACAGCAGGTGACACTGCAGACTCTTTGTCTGGATTGAGGCTGATAAGGCGAAGATTGACAAGGTCGTGTCCAGCTGGGACAATTTTTAGCTCCCACAGGTGACTATTGTTCATGTCTTTTTAAACCTGCCATGTTTCCAGCTCGACACCATTGTTCGACATTCTCTCACACACCATTTATCGGATCCCACGTAGAGCCTTTGTTTGTCTATAATTTAGGATGATTCCATGTGTATGGTGGTTTAAAAAAAGTGCATTGCAGCAACAAGGAAAAATACTAAACACGTAGTGCTTTGCCATTTTCTGATAAGGTAAATTTAGTTGAAATAACGGATCTAACAATTCATTTCATTATTGATTAATCTGATAATTATTTTATCACATGAATCAAATATTAATACTTTAGTCTTTGAAATGGCAGCAAGCAAAAAAACATCTTAAAATGTTTGTCTGACCAACAGCGCAAAACCCAAAGAAATCCAATGTACTATATTAGGAGACCAGAACAGATTCATATTTGAGAAGATGGAACCTAAACATTTTTGCATGACAAATTACTTGATTAATATTCCAGCGATAAACAAATCGAGTGATCGTTGGAGCTCTGTCTGTATAATCCAAATTTTAATATTACTATTATTGTCACAATGAACTCTAATTAATGAGATGCATGCTTTACAAGACATCTGCACCCCTTTTGTTTATTCATACAACAAGCATGCATAATGTGCTCACCAGAATGAAGACATTTCACCACTTCTAGCAACAGAACAAATTATTCATAATGCCTGCAGGTGGGCAGACACAACGCGCTTTGTAGTGCAGATTCACACTAACTACACGTCATTGTGTCCTGACTTGTGACTTTGTGATGAGTCTGATTTGGCTCTCTACGTGAACCGAGCTTCCTGAACGTACTGAAAATCGTCCTGCAGACTGTATGAACTTACATGGTTTGTCTCCTGCAGGTTGCCACTCTGCAGGAGAGGAAATGAAATATTCTCATCACATACTGTGCCAATGAGTAAGTAACAAGGTTATCGAGACGATCTTTCTTGTGATAAAATACAATTTTAAACTACAAGTGTTACCAGCTTCAGTGTAAAAGAAACGCAAATGATGTTGAAGATTTTTAAAGTTTAAGGGGAGATGTGGATATTTAAGTGTTAATCGTAATGTCATAAACTCATTGTTTAAATGTGGCTATGTGGTGAATGGTGATCATACATTGGGCAATTATAATTTGCCCAATGGTATGAACTTGTAACCAAGCCAGAATAAGATAATACAGCTTTGTTAGAAAAAGAGCCTGATTTCACAGAAAATTAATTTTTTTAGACAAATGAATGTGGCTTTTTTCATATATACACACACACACATACACACAACATATTGTCAAATGTGTGGACTCAACAAGGGTAACTTTTACATTAAATTGAAACCCTAACCCTAAAGCTATGTTTTCCTTAACCACAGCAGAGTCAAATCCTCAGATGTGTGAACAATGTTGTTATTTCACAAAAAAACAATACCTCAAATAGATATTTGAGGTATTGTTACAAAAACAATAGAGTCTTTAGCCATGACAATATATTGTATGCATTGCATTATTTCCTAGAGGAAAGTGTACAAATACATTGATTGGCTATTGCTACAAAAATGCCACAAAAACAGATGGTCAAACATTTATTACTGAGAGTTAATTAAGAGAGTAGTGAAAATAAAAGGCACTTGCCATCGAAATCAGCGTCCTCAATAACAGTCAACACATTTAGGCTACACGGAGACTGCTGCCTCGTACACGACCTTGTGTATGCATTTCCAATTAAAGCGTGCCATCAAGATGAAGAATGACATCATGACGAAGACACATCCGAAGGAATCTAATACTCGCATATTGTGAGGCTCACATCTCTACAATAAAGGCATCTGTTCCCCTTACACATTAGTAAAAGTGGTGTTGTGATGTTGTTTAAAAAGTTCCTGGTGTGCAGATAAGGACACAGACACATTTAATGGATTTGGAGCACTTTCCATTTGCCTATCTTTAAAAGTATCCTGGAAAGTAGGTAATCCCAAAACCCCGCATTCATCCTCCAGGGACTTTCATAAAGCTCATTAAATCAGTGTTAATCCCAACACCTGTCATCAAATGCTAATTTGCTAAACACGCCATGGAGGTTGTTTGGTAACTTATTTAACAATATGAGGTACATTTTGTTAAAGCACCTCCAGATGTTTAAAGCAGTTCCAAACAGAAACACGCTGTGAATTCTGAGGTCAGCCTGAAAGATTCAGATCTGTAGTAAATGTCCTCAATAACCTTCACAGTCCCCCAACTAGACCTGTGTTTATACAGTATATTAAAAGGGTGCAGTGTAACTGTGCCCCTATTAGACAGATTATAAGATTAGAGACACATTGGAATGCATCTCTAATCCCACCAGTCAAATCAGGACAGTAAGCAAGCCAAGAAAAAGCTCTGAGAACACAGGATCTGCGTGAACGAACGACACCGAATCTGTGCTTAGACACACACCATCACCACCTTGTCATCGTGACAAAACGTAGCAAAGGTGGCATTTAAATCGGGATTTTTTTTTTTTTCTTTTCTTTCCTGACACCTAATTGCAGCTGTTGAGACGTAATCTCACTCACAGTGCGTGCACATTATGCTTGTATAAGAGTATATGTTGTTGTACATGCACGTGATCCTGTATGTTTTATTTAAATATTCAAATGGATGGGGGGGGGGGCTTGCTTTTTATAAACTACAGCTCTCTCCCTGTTCTGTTTTTGGTGTGTGTGGGAGCTTCAGCGCTACTGGGGAAACGGTGCGTCGCAGCGAAATTGACATTCACTGGAGTGAGCCCCCCTCCTGTCATTTTGTCAACACCATCACTGTGTGGAGCTCAGCCAAGCAAGACATCTGACAGACAGGCAAATGGGAGTGGTGGACTTCAGCAACATAACACCCTCTCGCTGCCCTCTCTGTGCCCAGTGGTGAGGTTCAATGCACAGACATACACACACGGAAGAAAGAAAGGCCATATTTTGTAACTTTGACTTCCCCTTTACTCTCTGGTCATTTGCAGTTGTCTTGGACGAAAAAAAAAGAAAAGAAAAAAGAAACCAGGGACAGACTCGGATTGATCAGGAAGATGCAATCAGCAAGAGGGGGAACTGCATGAGTGGGTTTCCATTTGATGCCAAATAGTAAAGCTGACACTAAAAATTGATTGGCAAGTGACAATACCCCTTTTATCCAAAAGCATCACCCAGAAAGCAATGTTTCAGGGTCAAGAATTATGACACAGTGTGCAATATGTTATTTTTGCAATGCCAGGCTCACGAAGAAGGGCACTTTTCAATCTCTTTGGAGAATTGCCCAGCGGTTAAAAATGGCACATTGCTAATTGAAAGCCATAAATGCACAATAAAATAAAAGTTTGACAAATGTAAACAATATAGCTGTAATTTATAGCTGGCATTAGTTTCACAGTGGCCACAAATTCATGCAAACTGTGGCTCCCTTTGACCGAAGCCTGTGGATTAATGACATCTCTGACTCTTCACATCTCCCCGAGACACCATTTTTCTTTCGCAGTGAATAAGCAAGAGTCTCGAAAGTGCCATCAAATGCTGAGGTCTGCATAAAATCTTCAATCAAAGTATAAAACAAAAAAAAACATTTATGAGATAAACTGCCACCACGGGCACCACAGAATGGCTTCTCTGTGCTAAATGCCGTGTGTCATTGCTGAAATCCCTCCCCTTCCACATACACACTGAAAAACACACTTATCAGTCAGGTGTCATGGCAAAACACTGGAAAAACAGGGCGATAGGGGACTCGAATGGAACCAGCACTTGTCAGCCAGGATGGATCCTGACACCAGAATATGCTCAGGAAATGATTAGATAAAAATAACAGAATCCGCCCGGGCGTCTTCGAGGAGGTGTGCTGGCGGCTGATAAAGGATTCAGATTTATGTAGCCTTCACCAAAAGAAGGAGATATTATGTTTCTTGAAAAATGGTACATTGGAGCTTGGCTGTGGTGTACAGTATACTCAGCAAAGCACACTGAGCAAATATGGAGGGGTTAATAAAAGACAGGAAATGAAAAACACAGCACCAGTTTGGCAGCTCTATGTGATATCTTTAGGAATCAATTTCAGCTCTTGAACGTAAGTTTGTTTTGTTTGCCCTTGAATATTGACGGTACATCTCTGTCAGACTGTTTTCTTGACTTGTGCCCGTGCGGTTTAGAAACGAGCGTCTTTGTAGGTACCACAGCCGGTTTGTATATTCGGGAAAAGAGCTTAGTAATCAAGTGGGCAACTCACATCAAATATGTTTTGTTGAATTATGCTCAAGACCACTGACAGCTGTGGAGTAAATTCTGGCAGCTCAGACACTCATCCAACCGGTGCTCTCAACACTGATCAGACCTCAATTACTCAACGACATGGTACCTACACGAAGGCTTACACTTAGTCCGCTGTACCGCACCAAATTAATTTCAAATTTGCTCCAGTCTCAACTGCAAGAACCCATAAGGGACAAGTGTCGCAAAAGAGTTTGAAATGGCCCACAACAGTTCAGAAAGCAAAGCAGGAAGAGACTAATCTGATCCAGCGCTGCTCACTTGAAAGAGCCTGCTCTGTGATAATTCCTACAGGGGGATGGGGACACGGATCCCCTGAATGCTGTCAGAGAGCAAATCCCCGCCCCTCAATATTGTGCTGTGTTTGAACAACAGCTGTATGCAGCAGGTTCTGCTGCTTGTTCACTTGCCTTTACAAAAGTGGCTCTGTTGGCTGCTATAGTTAGACCAAGGTACAATAACTATTCTTCTACATTCACTGGTTATTTCACAACAGACTTTCTGAATCAATGTCCTGAAGTACCTCGATTCCTTTGGCCATCAGCTCACGTGGATCAGCCTGAATACGCTATTTCATTTCGAGAAAACGCACTCGGCCCCTATATACAGTCAGTTACCAGTTTAATAGGTACGCCTAGCTAAAACTATAGCAGTCTGATACAATAGTCCCGCAAATAAATCCTCCCTTCACGAAGGTTGTAATGTTCAAGCATTTAGGATTATTTCTGAATTGTCTATAAAACGTCAGAAAATAGTGAAATGCAGTTGTAAATGCAGATATAAACACATGAAATGTAGGGTGATTTTACCTATTAATTGTGATTCATTATTTGATTTTTGTCAAAAATTACGTTTTGAAGGGATCTTTTTTTTTAATGACGTCTTGTATTAATTGCAAAAAAAAAAAAAAAACTCAAATACCATCCTGTCAAAGTAAATGAAGCCAAACATGTCTTGAGAATATGAACCTGCCAATTTGCGTTAAAGACTGAAAATACTGAGGAAGATACTACATTGTTTTACCCTTCAGCACTTTAGCTGTGTGCCGTTCATAACTCTGTGGGAAGTGGGAACAGCACATTATTGGATACAAAAGAAATATTTTTGCATCATTTTTTATGAAAGCAGACCAGGGTCATGTTGTGGGGAAAGACTGTTGAAGACTTCGACCCTGAATTAATAGCACAGCTGTTTGTCGGGACTGCATTATTTTTGCACAAGTATTCCTGGTATTGTGCCCAACACTTGAGCTAGAATAGATTTCACGTCACATCTCCCTTTGTTCAGGCTACTGACCACTTATAATTGAGGTCTCTGTACATTCCATTGTACATTCGAATCATTCACAAGGTTTAAAGTCTCCAGGCACCTTTTGTTGCTAGCAACGAGTAACAAGTCTTTTGTTTCCCGCTTGAATTCCACTTGAACCATCAAAAGGATGTCACATGGAATCCATAGCCAAGTAATCAACCTGCATCACCCTTTATTTTGTATATTTCAGTAGTTAGTGCTCAGGGAAAAAAAAAACATTCTATGTTACCGTTTCAAATGATGGCGAAATATGTTTTTCAGAGATGAATGAATGGCAAACGTCTTTCTGTCTTTCTTGCTGTGGCTTCTAAAAAAGCTACTAATGACAGCTTTTATAAAACAGAGCCGTCTCAATGGACAGCAACAAGAGCGCCAGAGTGAAGACAAACGCTGTAACAAATAATAAATATATTGATTTAAAAAAAAAAAAAAGGACCCACCAATGCCGTTCTCTGAGCTTTTCTTACATGATCTAAGCATTGTGTGTAAACCTCACTGTATAACTTAGGATTCTCATATCTGTGCGATCCAAAACCAATAACTCCACATCCTCTGATCCCTCTAATATTTTGTGTGTAATGCCTTTGAGCACTTTGTTTCATTCCATAGTGAGCCAATTAAACTGCAGAAAAGAATGAAATCAGGGCATGGATAGATAGCTGGCAGCAGCTTAATGATTGGAGAAGTAGTGTATGACTGAGAGCTGAATCCCAAGAAAGGCATAGAAAATAAAAGGTGGGGAAGGTGAACATGCAATCCCCCCTGCTAACTACTGTAGAGGTATTCTCGAGCCAGCACTAAAGTAACTGCTTCAGTGGAGCTGTTCAATAGAAGACCACGTGATCTGCCAAGCAGCAGGAAGTGGAACTTTATGAATGTGAAACACGGCGTTGCTGTGAAAGACAGTGTCTGATTAAGCAACTCCGGATAAATAAAGGTGTAAAAACACAATGGCAGCTGGGGGGCAAGTAAACAAGAAACTCATTCAAATAGCAGGTAACATTTGCATCATCTCAGTCTGAATGACATATGGCTGATATTCAAACACTGTATTTTAGCTCTCGCAATCAATGAATTTGGACGGGATCTCTATAATGTCAAGGACTTGTGGCGGAGAAAAGGTCTCAAGGCATGTGTGTTTATTATGAGCCTATTTACAGAATATGAGGATGTTGTTTGCAATGGATCACACAGCAATGTTAAAACAATCGAAAGTAATTACCTTTCTTGGTCGAATATATATATATTTAATATAGATTTGAACTTAACTTGCCCTCAGAAAAAGTTTTATTGTAGTCCCTTCATGTCATTGTGTTTCTTCGTATGAAAAGGCATGCGACGTCTTTTTCTTGATCCTATGTAGAAACTGTCTACGCTCGTTAACAATCATTAACGGAAAATGGCAATTTAAGATTCTTCTCTTAGCACTGCCTGGAAATACAATTCGATATCACTCTGTAATGAGACTGCACATTACAGCAACAATCAGTTTCATCATTTAAATCATTTAAATTATATTTCTGATGAGTCTCCCGACAATAAGGCTTTATTAAGAATGCTGAATGATTCAGCACTGATGCAAAACACCCAATACTTACTTTGTAGATTTTCCATTTATGGATTATTATTTGTTTTGGCAATGACAAATGCTGTTGTGAATGTGGTCAAACAATAAGAAAAAGAAAAAAAAGAAAAAAATTAGACTTTCGTACTGGAATCGTAGATCTGCATTGAAATTTAAAGCTGAACTTCAACCAAAACGTTCCCGGCCTCAGATTTTCAGTTAACAACATATTCTCTGGTTCCAAAGCTTCTCCAATATGAGGATTTGCAGATTTCTTAGTTTGATATCATTGTAAACTCTGTATATTTGGGTTGTGGACTGTTGCTATGGCTTCACTGAGAACTCTGGGGAAATGTGAAGGTCATTTCTCACTATGTTCTATCACTTTACCAACCAAGCGACTCATTGACAATAATCAGCGGATTAATCATAATGAAAATAATCACTAGTTGCTGCTCTAATGGGAATCTCCCTCACTGTTATGACTGTGTGAACTTATATTGACGTTACGTTACAAATAAAAAGGCAAGACCTTATTTAAAGGTGGAGTGCGGGACTTTAACACGTCAATGAATGTCCGTTATATTCAAGCCCTTTGCCAAACGAGTTCAAACAATGCTCATAAAGCCTATCGCCGCAAAGGAAAGCTCTTTGTATTTCACAGTATACCGGGAAAAAAAATCCTAAGAGGAAAGTTTCCGGATGATCTAGATGAAAAAAAAATCATTTTAAAAAAAGAAACGCGCTGTCGAGAGGATTAAAGTAGAAAGACGTTCACAAGACTTAAAGAGAGACGTCCTGGGGGGCGGGGGAGATGCGATGAGCACACCTGCAGGCATACGTTCATAAGCATGCAGCAAGAGTGTTTGCGTAATTACTCTCACGGCCAGAGGGGGGAGACAAAAGTTCCACACGACAGCTTTAAATCACACACAGATGTCACACTCAAACTGAATGAAATCATATAAAGCCTGGAAGATAAATACACTTTGACTTAAATCTAAATGCCGTGACTGACATCTAAATTAAAAGAAAATGTGAAAGGCCCGGAACGTCAGTCTGCATACATGAGCAAATAACTGATGCGTTCTCCTTTAGCTTCAAATGGAAATCGCTGCTCGGAAACAACAAAAGAGGCATTTTATATGTGGTGCCGCTGTGACGAGGGATGGGGCTCAGCTTCGGTTTATTACGGTCATACATCTTACACTTCACAGTAAAACAAAAAGCCAAGCCCTTCCACTAATCACTCATCACCGAAAGAAGAACATGAGCATCATGTTTACAGGGACTGAGCAATTAGGTGCCCACCAATTACAAAAGTGACTGTAACAACCCGACGCTAATATCTATACTGACAGCCGCAGAGGAGTGAAATAAAGTGCTGGTCCATAAAGCAATAAAGATTCACATCAAAGCGATATCTTCCTTAAAATCAACAGCTGTATAAAATGTGAGGTACAAAGAGAAAACGGCAACAGAATGAGTAGGCACAAGGATTTGAGCAGTAACTGGAAAAGTCTCTTGGGATGCGAAAACCCATGAGACACTTTTACAGGTGCACTAATCAATATTTTCATATTAACAATGGATCAAATGACTTTGTTCAAGCTGCCGCTCATAGTGATAGGCTCACAGAGAATCACTACCTGCTCTGCAGCTCCCCTCAGCATGTTTTAGCATCTTCCAGCTCTTTGTTTTGGTTTTCCAGTGAGCAAACTCCGCTCTCCACCTTGTTCCCTCGTGCACCAACATTTTCTTTTCACAAGAAATAAAAGAAGCTCTTGAAAGCCTCTCTACGCTGCCTGCCCGGCAGCAAACTGCAGCAGGTAAAGTTTGTGACTACGCGTGTGAACATCTGGTGAGCTAAAGAGCCAAATACGTTCTCAGATAATGAAGACAAACCAGAGTTAAAAAGGGTAGTAAAGATTTGTCGGGTGGCCAGGAACAAATAAATGTTAATGTCGCTCTGCGTCTGTTGGATGTGTAAATTGGCAACACATTCGCCATAACAATTTAGAAAAGGTAGTAATAAGTCAATGTTTCAATGTTGAGCTTTCACCTCGTCTCACTGTCCATGTGTCAAATCAAAACAACCTTGTTTTATTTATTTATTTATATATATATATATATATATATATATATTTGTAATATCATTTATTATTAAAAGGAGGAAAAAGGAGCATTTTTTGATATTTCCCAAGTCACCCGGAGGGGTGTGTCATAGTCCGTGTTTGATTGACAGCAGATGGCAGGCTGCCAGAGTGTTACATCGCAGGGAAGGAGAGACAAAGTAAACAAACGTGCCCTGTAGCCTACATGTCATGGGCACACAGCGTGTTGCTGGTGGTATTGACTAATAAGGCACACACCAGCATCTAACCAGACCGACGTCACATTTGCAGTTATGCTTACACTCTGTTTAATGTGCTGCAGCTGAGCAGCTAGTTACATTTCTAGCCTGCACACTTAGGTAAGCAGTGCACAATGTTTCTGTGGTCGCTGGTTCAACAAGCTAAGGCAGAGGATAAGATCCGTCTGGGTTTTTTTGTTTTTGATAGATAAGGATCAACATAAGGATCGTCATCGTGGAAGCAAAAAACACTAAACATACATTTCTCCCTTCTGATTTCAGTTTTTCCTCAAAGGACGAGTGATTTACAGTGAAGATATGCATACTGCAGTAGTAGACAAAAAAGGGCAATTTCATTTAATTAAACTTTTACTGTACTTCAGAGTTAATAACTGCACATGTTGTGTAGATTATTGCCTTTCAAGTATGTATGTATCGCTGTAAAATACACTCAGTTAGCAGTTTATTAGGTGCACCTAGCAAAAAGTAATGAACATTGTGAAATACAACAGCTCTGCAGTACGTCGTGTCGTCATGAAGGTTATAATGTTCAGTTTTTGTTGAAACTTGTATAAGAGGTGTTGATTACATTTCATGGTGATTTTGGCAGCTGCAGTTCTAGTATAGTGCTGTTGAATTATACCATTTTATACTAAGGGTGTATTTCTAATATATTGTCCACCTCATTTATATAAACAAGGGTAGACTAAATACTATAAACACCACTCACTGTAATGCAATGCAAACGACTGCCTCCATAGTCTCTCTCAACGATTCTCAACCAGAACTGAATGTTGAAACCTTCATAAAAAGGTAGAATTTACTGCACGAGTGTTGTATTAGTCTGTATTTGTTTTAGTTAGTTGTACCAAATAAACTGGCAACAGCGTGCATGTCCAATAATGTTAATTACTTCAAAAAGTCATATAAGTAGCAGCATAACTGTGCACTTGGATAAACCTAATATACAGCATGTGTGCAACTTTGATGCAGTACAATGGCATTGTGTGCTCGCTTTAGCACCTGTCAATTTTAGATTTCTATCCAACATAATAACCAATAACAGCAAAATAGTTTGGAGTTTGCAATTTAATTCATCCGATTAAATTACGTTAAATTATGATGCCCTGCCAGTACAACAGATTACATTATCCTCTGAGGGAATAAATAGGATTATTAATATTGTCTATTTTCTATTACCACACAGGTGAAGATCATTTGGAATTTGCAGTTCCTCCGAAGTGCATTCATCCAGCGGTGTTATATGCAGCTATGTGATTGGCGTCTTAGCTTGTGGTCATGTGTAGGCACGTTTCTCAATTGAGCAGAATGATGATTTTTGTCTTAAGCCTTTAAAGTTCAGGTTAATGGCAGGTCAGATAGGTGTCACTGCACGCGTAAAGCAATTATACTCACTCTTCCTTCAACACATTTTTGAAAAAAATACCAATTCTCTTTATTGCAAAATCTAGTTGACCAATCTACCGATGTCTGTCCATTTGTGATTCCCCCCTTTAGTCATATGAACCAAGCAAATATTCAGTTTCTCTTATGCCACATTAGAGGATGATGCTTTTCGATGAAACAATATTGTGTTCCAGGAAGCGCGATAACAAAGTAATCTATGACACACACTTTCCGTGTTTGAAGAGTAAACACTGCTGTCATTTCCAATGCCTTCCGAGAGCAAAAAAAGCACAGTACCTGAACTAAGGCCTTGAATATAAAACGTGTGGCTACTCTTCACCCTCGCACTGATCGTGGTCCTTTTAATTTCCTTCTCATTTGTAGGAGTCACCCAAGGTTCTGTTTATTGTAGCCCACTTCATTACTGTCATGGGGCCAATGTGGTTGCCATGGTGTGAACATTATGCCAAGTCATTTGAATTTCAATTATCATTCACGTTTAATTTGTGCTGGAGACATTACCTGTCTGCGCAAATAGAATTTTCTCTCATCTTGAGGAGACCGCTGAAAGTCATATCTATAATAATGTCTCTGCTATAGTGTGGATGTCGTTTGATGGCATGAAAAACAGTGTGCGGTAGTGAAATAATTTTTTCTCCATGTAACTTTCGCACTATCTGATGCATGGTAATTACGAGGGCGCTAATCTCGTAAGGTGCCCCCCATCACTCCACTGACACACTTTTACCACTTTCAACCAAATTGCTGCACTGCAAAATGCATGAATTTTTACACCTGGGTGTCGGCTCAAACATGCCAGGCTTCTCAATGTCTTTCAGTATAAATAAAGCACCAGCCCATTTAGATATTGATGGAGCTCTCACTCAATGACAATAGAGACCGATGGCAAAACAGCCAAGTCCCCATTTAAAGAAAGAAAATATTGGAAAGCTCTGCACCCGATACTTACTTAGGTTAGCCTCATTTGTTCACTATAGTTGCTTTTTTATCACCGGAGCGCTAAACAATGCCCAGGGAGCAGAGGCGGATTATTTCCATTTAGTCATTATCCCCGCTAACCATTTGCAGTCCATCAGTGCATAGATTGGCTATCTCCCCCTGGTCAATAGTTGGGTCTAATTGCACGTCTGCTCCAAACCTGACCTCTAGTCAATTCTCAGTTTCCTGATGTGCGAGACAATATTTGTGCGTTTCGTCTCGGCATAATTTAGTGCAAAGCAAAAGAAAATTCCGCCTGTAAGTGCTCATTCCATGAGACATCATGTGGAGTTTCTCTCCGCTGCTGTACATCTCGTTTGAAGTTATTCATTGTCACTTGTAAGCACGTATTGATCGGATGTAAATTATGATCTGTGGGATGTTTTAAACTCAGCAAACGTGACGGATTGAGATAAAGAACGCATTCAGATACACGAGCTGCACAATGAGATGTTCTATCCTTGTAAACAGTCGGCAAATAACATTTCAAAATACAGAAAAAAAGAGTTTCCGGACACGTTAGGATGATAACTAATGTGAACGATGACATACTATTTGGTTTGATTACTGAAAGTCTCATGACTGGATATAAGGACAACATGCTGATATTACAAAAGGCTGCCATACAGAACATCTCACATCTCATAAATGTGTCTTCCTTTTCGTGTCTGACCCTATGTAACATTAAAGAGAGACTCAATTGTATTGACAATATGCTCATATCCACAGGCAGACGCTACGAAGTGAAGCAATATGGCGCGTGTCTACACTCTATGTACAATCCAAGGCTCTCTGTAGTCCTTTTAATTGCCGTCCAAAATACTCATAAATATTTGATGCTGTGGAGATCCCACCAGATACCACAGTTTCCAAGAAGAGTCTGCTAAGGTAAGAGACATCAAAGATAGTGTCAAGAAAATGTGTCAAATATGTTACAAGGAGTGCTCTGAAAGGGAATATTTGAAAATGTAAAAAGGTGGAGCTGTTTGATCTGGATAGAGAAGAGAAAACAAGCCAAATGCAAAGGAGCAGCCTTACTGTAGTCCCCCCCCCCCCCCTGCCCTGACCCAGAGGTGGACAGTCATATCTCACGGGACTAATGTCAATGCAGCCTTGTGTTCTGGCTGAGTACCAATTGATTTCTGCACTGACACATAGCCCTGCACCCCCATTATGTGACCTGAGTAATCCACTCAATTCATTAAAAATCAAACCCTCCTTAATCAAGCTCTCATATGAGCGAGGACCATCGCTTTTTTACAGTGATAATAAAAAAAAAAAATATGTATATTCTGTAATGTTCAAAATTGAGAATTATTGTACAATGTGTATGTTTTTAAATTTTTTTTAGAAACGCATATCTTTGTTTAAGCATGCATAATAACACTGAGTAAGCCGACTTGGATTTGAAGGCTATAAAGCAGAATTAAGCGTAGACCAAAGGCTTAACAAAATGCTGCTATCATGCATAAAAATTGAAATGGTTCCTATTTCATTAATTCTCGTTCCTCAAGGCGACTCTATCGGGTCACACAAAGGAGGTTGCAGTTAACATAAGAAATGGATTCTCTCACGCACCACTGATGTGATGATAGTGAATCAAGCAAAGCGAGGCAGAGCAATACGTAGACCAGACAGCTCGAGTCACAATTCATTTTCCTGCTGCAGATACACCTTGCAGTCAGTCTCTTCAATGGTACACCGTTACAACAACAACAAAAATGAGGATGTCACAAATGATAAGCCCGGTGTGGGCCTTTGACCTCCAGAACAACAACACAAATATGACAGGAGCTTGAAGAGCCAATCAACTCCGAAAAAGGTTTCGGAGTTGATCAAAAGCAGCGTTCCCTGGCTTTGCCTGTGGTTTTGATGACCGGAAAAGAAAGAGGGGAAGAAATGAAAGCAGAATATTTTGAGTTTGGAATAAGGTACATCAAAAAAGAAAAGGTTTACAATTATGTACTGCTTTTATTAAAATGTCAGCAATGACAAAACTCATTGCAAGAGCTTTATGGTAAACGCATCACTGCCTCAGCAGAACACCTCTAGATCAAAAGACAACATAGCAGGACAATGCACCGGATAATTACTGCTGGCTATTAAAAACATAGCTCATTTGTATATCTGACACAATACATGTCAACCCCAGCAGGAGGAGTGGAACAAGGATGAAGCAGAGCGGTGTCACGGATCAACTAGCTTTCTGTTCAGCAGTGACCTTTTATTGAATCCATTCATGGACGCTTGCAGTGATGATAAATCTTTAGAAAACGAGGAAATACTATTTGGCTGTCATGATAGATGCCACTTTATCGCTACTGGCATTCCATTGTAGCCATTAAGACACTCATTTTTAGGTTTATAGCTCATGTAGATGCCTGTCTTGTACAAAGAGTAGAGGCAAATCAACATGAGACAGCCATCTGGCTAATGGTAAAAAATAAAAATGAATAAGAAAAAAAAAAAACACAAAAGGAAGGAGCTCTGGAAGAAGCTAGCAGAGGGCGTTGAGTTAAGATTTTGTTTGTCGAGCCTTTCAGTACAATGGTATTTGATAGCCCCAAACGGCCAAATAACAGCCTCAATAATGACTATAGAGTTCAATCAACAGATGAAGTGATCTTAAAAAGCCCCTGCCTGTAACAATTCTTGTTTCACTAACTTCTAATCAGAGCTTATTTATTATTCAAATTCCCCCAATTGTTGTAATTTCTCCCTACCTAATTAAGCATTTTAACTGGTCGTAGCTTGTGCTTCCTGCAGGCAAATGAGACGGAGAATCTGTTTGGGAACTGGAGCATGTTTTGTTTTATTTTCCAATTTTTTTATTTTAGGTCACATTTGAAATCAGTGTTGCCTGGGAAAAACCTTCTGCCTTTGACAAAACACAGCCTTCTTAGTGGAGCTTCGAAACAAATGAATAAAACACTGATTATATCTGTGTGTTCTGGTAATTACCTTTCATGACATTCCCCCTCAAGAGGTAGCATACAATCTGTGCTGCCCTGCCAAATTACCAGCGTAATGCCTCCCTCTCCAATTAGCGCCCGAAAGATCACCTCGAAGGCTGATGATGGTACACACTATTTAAAAATAAACCTGGAGACACAAACTGTGTTTTAATAAATCAAACTTAAACAAGTTATGAGGTCCATAGCTTAAAAAAAAAATATCTTAACTAATGTATCTGTATGTAGTCAAAACATATTGACTGTTTCCAAAGCTGCTCCCTGAAGGTTATTTATGGCTCTGCCTCATGTGTGCATTAACATTGTAGGTGGGTTAAAGGGTGCGTTAGTGCTTAATTTGATGTCTACTAAATGCCAAAAAGTTCATACATCAATACAGTCCATAGTTATATGACTCACACATCATCGGTGTATTAATCTGGTATTAACTAAAAAGGTAAGATGCAGGCAATAACCTTGACTGCTTTCTTTACAGATCACTATCTTCTGTAACTGTAACTCCTGCGGCAAAAATAAACAACTTGTACAGAAGCCAAGCATGTGTTTGGTCACACACACCATTAAAATGTAGATATTTCAGGGACATAAACAACAGAGTTCAAAGCCGTCATTCTCCCTGTGCACGCACACTCCTCGGCAACTGCATTCAACTTATTCATCAAGAAAGGATGACAGCAGTATCAAAATGTGTTTGGCCACTGAGGAGAAAAAGGAAAAGGCAAGTTTTATAACGCATTCCTTCCTGCGTGTGATGTCTCGATGGTATAGTCAGAGCTTTGAATGTGCTCTAGCGGCACTCATTAAGGCAGTGGTGT
Source organism: Bovichtus variegatus (assembly GCA_943593645.1). Classification (NCBI taxonomy): domain Eukaryota; kingdom Metazoa; phylum Chordata; class Actinopteri; order Perciformes; family Bovichtidae; genus Bovichtus; species Bovichtus variegatus. Next base: position 13,129,260 of record CALSCE010009344.1, on the reverse strand, counting down.
CAGGCACCGGCAAAGAAGAGGGATGATTTTTATCAATGATTTAATTAATCATCAAAACTCCCCGTCTCCACACGTTTCCCTCTTATTCATTCTTCTTGCCCATCACTCTTCCTTCCTTCAGCCCTACAACACACACACACACACACTCACACTCACACACAAGCACACGCATCAGCTCTTTTTCAAGACACTGCAACACAAGTAGCTTTGTCCTTTTTCTCAGTTCCCCTGACTTCAACTTGCTTCTTCCCAGACCAGCAGGCACCAAAAGTCCCAAAAAGCAATGTCACCGCTATTCAGGAGGCATTGCATTCAGCGCATTACCACCACAAAAGGACAACTGTCTCTCAGCCTGCCCAGAACTGACAAAGATAATAGCCTAGTTCAACTGAAAAGCTCTTCCTTCCTCCTTTCAAGTCTTTCAGTCTCCAACATGGTTAGCACACAGAGAGCCTCTGCCCGGACGATTTAAGCCTTTCGGCGTTTGGCAGGACTGAGCAGATCTTTAGATTAGTAATCTAAAGATTGCCCATTGCACGCTTTGAACCTATACCCCCCCCCTTTTGTTCTAGAGTCTCTAGCCGGGTGAAACTGAACAGAAAAATGAAAGGAACCCTCTCCTTTTCTTTATCTCTTACCTGGTGTTGAGGCTCAAAGCTGGACAGAGAAGCAGTAAGCAAATAGCTTGGATGAATTTCATAGCTGTCTCACACTCCCGTTCCTTCTCCCTTCTCAGATGCTTTTTTTGCCTTTTCCCCGTGTCTCTCTCCCCGACTCTCTAGCTCTCCCACTGGCTGCCTGGGTTTTTTTTAGCGCACTCTCATACACGCACACACGCACGCGTGCGCACCGAGACACACAAGCAGCGAGGCAGACAGATGCAACACAGTGGCTCGGCGAGAGGGAGGATCTCTGGCTTTAAATAACACAGGGACACGGACCGACTTGCTAATGGAAAGGAGCGGGTGGGGCTGAAATCAAGAGAGGGAGATGTGGGAGTGATATGATGTCAGTGCCCGTGCTGCTTCAGCTATTGGTGAGATGCATTCTTGCCATTGTTTGGTGCCGGTTGTTCCTCCAACAATACACCTCTCCATTTATTTCATTCTGCCTGTTTACTACCTGCAGTCTGATAGGTGGAGATACAGCAGCACATTGAGCTGAAAGAGTGGGCAGCCCGGGTCATCACCGCGAGGGAACACTCAAGGGATTAACAGTTAACAGCAAAATCACAGTTCAGTAAACGCAAAACTCTAATAGATTTAAAGTGTAATTAGTAGCTCTGTATTTCAAACAGAAGGCAAGGTTAGGTTGTTAGTAAATGAACAAAAAAACAATTACCTTTAATTACCCTAACTAATCGAAATAATAAAGTTTGATGCCACATATTATAGGAATTTTTCTCACCTTGCTTTTTTTTCTCCTTTATTAACCTAAATGTTTTTCCTTTGCCTTCCAGATTAATGAGGTGTCCAATAACATAGAAGGAAACTTATGCATAGTGCAAGCTACAACTTGCTGAACTTCAAGAGTTTTATGAAGTATAAAACTAATGAAACAAAATAAAATTCTAGAAGAAAGTTAGATCTTAGAAAGTTTATCAATGTAGAATAAGTAGGAATATAACTCCATTGATATCTACAAACATGAAAAATATGTAAGAAAAAGATTTATTATTTTTAAATAAGGATCCAAAATTAAGTCAATTTGGGAAAGCTAGATAAAATCCTCCAAAAAGTATATGTAAAATGATATGCAGTATTGATATAGCCTAGAGTTTATTGTGATACACAAGTAAACATTATGGAAATTAAATTGACAATTTATGGATAAAATAATCAGATAAGAAATCTATTTTTGTTAATCTATGGATTAATTAATTGACAAATTAAAAAACGTCATCACACTTTGGCAGAATTTCTACTAAGATCCGATGTCGCCATTACACAATGCACGTTTATTGGCAGCACTGAACAAAGTGGCACTAATACAGCCACAAATAGCTCCCACCGTATACATTTGTTAATTTTAGAACAATTAGAAAAAAAAAACCTCCCAAGCAAAATCACACTCCATACAAAATGAACCAGAAGTGTGAGCACACGACGCTAGTAAAGTTCAGAAAATAAAATCCATTTATTGTTGGATGAAGTAAATCTTTTTCTCACACAATGGCATCATTTTAAACGGAGTGAAATCCAATGATGGACAAACGGAGATGTGTACCTACGGAATCATCTCAACCCCTGGCATGCTGCACCCTTGGCCTCACTTGCCCTGTGAATCGCTTGAAAATTTGAGGTTAACCTTATGAAAGTAAGAACAGCTCAAAAACAAAATGTCGGGGACTGAGAGGATGCTCCAAGTGAGACTCCAAGCCATGTAATACAGATAGAATATTAAGCAGTCCATGCAAAAGGTGGAGGTCACACACCATAGGCGTGATAAATGATTTCCATTATAGGTTTAATAGAGTTCGGACTCTATTGTACCATAGCAGTATCCCGGTATTTTCTATAACGCAAGATTCCCACCCATTCATTTGGTCTAATTAGAAGTTCATGCATGGAAACCTATGGTGACCAGTTGTAATGAGTCTGCTAGACCGTGGCCTGCCTTGGTTACCGGGGAGAACGTCCTCAGTGGACCTCTGTAATCTGTCTCAATCATGTAGCACATCATCCAGAAACGTGTAGTCCCAGAGCTCTGAGCCAACCTGTTGAGCATCTTATCATAATGAAGAATAATTACCATAAAACGAGCGTGCGTTGTTGATATTATGCAAGATTACATTTGGATGAATCCCCATAGCTAAGCCTGGATGTCACATCAATTGATTTGTATATTTTGTTTACGAATACTTCATTTGAATTTTGGGATGCTTTGATTTAGTCAGAGCCGAGCACTGTTTAATGTTGAGTGCTGCATTGACGACAAGTCGTTTTTGCGAGCACATATCTGGGGATTTTCCCTTGTATGTTTTCAGTCCTTGAAAGGAGTTTTGCAAACAGAGAAGATCCCATTGCTCTGTGCCAGTTGAGCAATGAACATACTAATTCATTATATTTCCCGAATACACAAAATCAATACAGATGTCAAGCAATTCCCGTTGCTTCCCCACAATCTCAGCCACATAGAATCACAGTATTCCAGCGGAGTATTTAGCATTAACTAAACAATTAATAAAAAAAAAAGCTGCTGTGGAGCTCCGTCAGGCATTTAAGAGATATTATTATAAGTGCACATTCTTTCTTCCTCGCACTTCCTCCAATCATTTGTTAATGCCTGTAAGCAAAGTCAAAGACATCCCCGAAGTGATGCAACAGAAAGTATAAACTAAATATTCCAGCTTTTTATTCCCGCTGTGGTCACTGCGGAAGTAATAATAAAAGGTATACTTAAGCAGCACAATCAGGCTTCAGGTGGAAGAAGATGTGATACTGGAGAATTTGTTTGCATAAATCAGAGTGATGTGGGGCCTGTAAATTGCTGAATCGCTGGTTTTGGGGGATTTATTTCAGTGTTAAACTGTTAAATTGCTGTATATGTGATGGAATAAAGTATTACTGTATCTGTATTTGTATATGCTCTTGTGATTCTATCCCTGCGAGGACCACTTTGAGTTTGGACTTTGTTTTATTCGTAAGCTTTGAAATAGGTTAAGGTTAGGGTCAGGGTTATGTAATATTGAGCATGTATTTAATGCTTTTAATGTTTTTTTATCGTGTCCTATTTAAGTTTATTATGCAATTTCAAAAGTACTTTGAACTGCAACTGTTTATGAAATGTGCCATATAAATATATTGCCTAACTGTCATAGTTCAGTTTGGGGTTATGTGCTATAGAATGGATTATGTCAGTAAGGGATCTCAGAAGAACACGACTATAAATGTTTGTGGGGCTTCATGAGTTTTCTTTTTTTTTTTTTTAAGTAAGGAAAAGGCAGAGCTTGCCTACCAGCTGTCAAAATGCAGTAGGCACGGCCAAGCAGTCTTTGAAGCCATACAGTATATTCTTTAGCTGAATAGTATAAAGGGCTGCCTCTAGATGTGTTTTCTCTTTTCTTTTCAAACCCTTTATTTATCCATGAAAGGTTTTTTTGCAGCATACTTTACAGTAGATGCTCTTATTTAGCATCCTCCTGTCTCCCATTTAAACATTTTAGGCCAATTCCCCAATGGAGCTGACAAATAAAGCCAATACCATTTTCCACTAAGTAGCTGCACTCGGCAAACTGGGTTAAGTGCCTGGCTAAAGAGCACATATATTGGTTCTTAAGGGATTGCACAGTGTGACTCAATCACTGTTTAAGTCCACATTTCCCATGTCCAGAAACTTCTTCTTTTTGTCACAAGTCATTTTCTTTACCTTCAGGCTACAACAGTCCCAGCAGGCAACTTTTCCACTTGTCTGCAATAACACATTCAAGGGCAGTGATATTGAGTGACAGTTGCCAGAGTAAATCAAGATATCCTGATTCCGAGCTAGCTAAAATAATGGCCTGTCAGCAACGTCGCTGCTTTGACAACTGTTTGTTTCCTGCAAAGATGCTCCTCGTTCCTCTTCTGCTTTTCCTCTTCATGAATATTGAGCTCAAGAAGATAAGTTAGCAAGTACTGAAATCTCCATAGTCTATTATGTATGTTTACTGAGGGTTTGCACTAGGAGAGGAAAAATCCAACATTCCCTTGCATAAATTTCCATTCTCAACCTCTACAATGCCATTCAACATTTTGTGTGGAAAAGGAAAGAGAAAACCAAGAAAGAGAGAAGTCTGGCAGCAAAGCTGAAGCTTAAGGCAGTTCTCTGTCGGTCGGTTCATTCTCTCAGTGCAGGAGCATGGGAATGTGCTTTCACAGAACTGGTGCTGAAATAAAATCTGAACATCGTGTCTGGAACGTTTAGTTCATCAACGTGCATTCAGAACAAATGAACGGAGATACTGGGGGAAGAAAACAACATTAATGCCAGCAAGCAGGAGTACATCAGCTGTTGTTGGTCAGCAGCAGTTAGCTAGTGATGAACAAGAGGAAGCAGTAAAGCACGCATGTGAAACATCTGTTTTGATGCAACACAAGCACAACAATGCAATTAGAGGATGTCAACTAGCATTATGAGGGACGGTGTCGCACTGCGACGTTGCTGCTGAGGAGCAAAGTCATTTAAAAAAGAAAACGCATGTAAAATTAAAATCAAAATGAATGGAATCAGCTAAAAGGAGGCAATGGCCACAAAGTGAGCAATACATTATTTATTTAACACATGGAGACAAAACGCAAAGAGTACAGGCCTGTGGCGGTCTTAAATGACGTTACAGGGACTCTTTCCTAGCCGCCTCAAAACATGTTTTAAGCATTGTTTGAACCCAAAAAGATACCAAGGCTGAGAAACCAAACATGTCAGGCTGCATTAAAGGGAAAAGCCTCAGAGCAGTCATTATAATATATCTTTGAATATCTCAGTCAATATAAGGTTCATCTAGTTTCATTTAAGTGTTGGAATAACACTGAACTGATAATGTGGCATAACTACAGTTCTTAAGAGTCCACATTACTTGACACTAGAATGAGAAATGCAGTATGGGTTCAGGAGGCTGAATTATTTCATCATTAGAAGTTATTCCAAAACTACTAATGTGGGTGGTATTCACATCGAGTCTTGAATTCGAAACCATTGTACATTTGAACTGTTTCGTGAGCCTTTTGACTGTGAGGTGGAGGTCTTCACAGGTCCTCCCAGGAACCATGTGGGTTCGGATACACGCTTTATACAGTCAATAAGGGCTGCAACCTCCCATCATTTTCATTATCGAGTAATCTGCTGATTATTTGGTAGATTTATAGTCTGGTCTATAAAATGTCAGAAAATTGTAACAAATCTCCATTCCAGTTCCTCAAAGTCCAAGTTGATGTCTTTAAATGTCTAGTTTTGTCGGTCCCCAACCAAAAGATATTCTGTTTAATATCATATGAAATAGAAAACAGCAAGAAACCTCAATATTTGAGAGGCTGAAAACCGTTTTTTTGAACAGAAAATTACTATTAACTATTATTCGATTATGAAAACATTTGGCGATTCATTTCCTGTTGATTGATTAATCAATTAGTCGACTAATCGTTGCAGCTCTATGGTCAATTGGGTCCTATTCTATTAATTCTATTCTTTTTAACTTTATGTGTCAAATCCGAGTGGATCTGAGAAGACCTGGCCGTCATCAGACAGCGCTGATCATGATGGAAGTGTTGTGGGTGTGGTGGTACCAAACGACCTGCACAAGCCCCCCGGCACAGGAGGTGAAGGGTCAGGGCAGAGGTCAGACTCGGAGAGCACAGATGTTAGCATATTAGCAATGCTAAGATCTCTCAGCAAGAGAGGATTAACAGAAAACCTGAATGCATTTTAACAACTTTCTTGGCGAAGGATGGATTATATGCGTGTTAGGCACAGGGGAGAAGGCTACTAACGTTACATTAGGTTAGACACAAAATGTTGTTTTGACAACCTGTAAATTAGCATTAACTTGTTACTAGCGATCACCAATTGGGATTGTCGGCCGGGTTCGAGTCCCACATTCCTCGGTTCTGCATGGGTCCGAGTCCCAGCTTTCAAATAAAATAAGGTTCTGGTTCCGTTCAGTACATTTCCGGGTCTTTTTGGGTTTTTGCACACATTTTTGGACACGTGACAACTACTACTGCGAGGCAACAGTCCCATTAGATCACTGCTAATAACTGCAGAACAGCTAACCATGGCCATCTGAGCACGGGGGCTACAGTGGTAGACCAGCCAAATTCAGTAGCAGGACACCCACATTTAGAGGCAAGATGCCAGGACACCCACATTTAAAGCCAGTAAACTGTCAGGACACCCACATGTAGCTGTAGTAAGACTCCAGAACACAGACTTTAAGCAATAAGACATCGGCAGAACATGGATGTTTAGTGGCAGAGCAGGTATGGATTTGTATGACTGTAATAACCCAGCACAGGCTGTTTTAAAACCCTGCACAATCAAAAGCAGCCAAGGACAAGCTCAAGTCATTGTGGTCGAGCTTTGTTCACTCCAATGCATTGTAATGTTCCAGCAAGACCCCCGGAGCAGAGCCTTCGCCTTAAACCATGGTGATGTAGTCACTGGAGACGGGCATTTGTGTGGGATTGTGCCTCAGTTTATTGTGATTCTGCAGGCTTGTGAGCCAGTGAGCTACTTACCCTGCATCCTCTGAGTGAAGACAAAAACTGCTTAACAGCTCACAAATTATTCACCCATGTGATTGTTATAAGAAGACTATTATTAATTAAGTTAATTATGTATAATTAAGTACTGATTATACTTTACATTTTAGAGCTTTAGTTGATAATCTTACTAAAAGCAACTCACAGCAGAATAAGCTCAAAGTCCTGCATCAGCAACATTGCATGCATCTCATTTTCAGGAAGTGGAAGTGGTGTGGCCAAAACTTAATGATAACGTATTAATATTTGCGTTATTAAGGACGGATGATTCTGATTTGAGAACGTCTGGATGAGGGCACGGAAAACAGACACAATATGTCATTTTCTATTTGTGTTTTCACAAGCGTAGGAGGAATATATAGGAGAGTGGGATGGATAATATAGATCCGAACTTTATCATCACCATTCATTTACAAGACCAGCGCATAGTATGTTGACCTTCTAGAAATTCCGATGTAACTTTTGTGAGACAAGCTCAACACACATTTGCATCAAACTGTCATAAATCAGCAACATACAGTGTAGATGTACTTCAACCATGTCAAGATCACCAAAAGGTTAAAACAGTAGATGTTTAACAGCCATTATATGGTTGCATTGTTCCACCGAGGTATAAAAACTGGCAGTTTTCCAATAAACATTTATTCCATGTCTTCTGGCCTTGAAAAGAAAAGAAAGGTGGCCTTTTGCTAGGAGTAACTTGATAGTTACTGTGTGCGCAATATTTCCAGGCAAATAATCTATTTATTTGTAGATCTATAAACATAGATTTTTTTTGTTAGTTTCTGTAATATCAGCATCTTTGCCATGTGGTAACCCCCTGGCTTTATGTTCGATTATTTGAGTGTTCCATGTTTCAATTGCTTTTGTGGCATTAAAATGACCATTACTGGGATGGATGTTCACCATTTTACCCACCCTGGCCGTCACTGGAGTTGATCTGGCCTTTGCGGGATGACCCCACAGGACACGTAGGGCTATATACTGTTGGTGAACTAGTGTTTATGAAGACCATTGTTCTGTAATGCTCGTCAGTTTGACCAAAATAGCCTGAACCTATAAAAAGGTGACAGTCGTGTTTAGGCACAAGGTTTGCAAAAAACGTTATATAGCATCATGCCTTCTTGGTGAGGTTTTACCTTTAAAACTCATTCAAATATGTATTGCATCCATCAAAAATATGTAACGTGCTTTTGTTTAATCCCTGTATTTTCTGTGGCTACCGGGTTTATTTTTTTTTTCAATTTGCATATTGTAACATTACCTTGCAGATTCAATTTAAAAATGTAAAAAAAAAAGACAGAAGCCAAGATTCTCATCCGTCACGCAACAAAATACAAATTAAAATTGTCCGTAGACGAAGAATTGTGACGGATTGAATTTGAGTACACATATAATATTGATTGGACCACCTACTTTGCACTGAAATGAGGTGTCTCTCTTAGTAGATCTGTTGTGGGAGCAAATAGGAGAAAATAAATCAGTAAACTTTTCGTTCTTTCCAAGTAATTGTTATGGTGTTCACACTGCTGTGCCATCACATGGGTGGGTGTCCTTAATCCACTACCCTAGAGGGGGAGGGGGGGGGGGGACAGTGAAGTACTACACGAATACAAACTGAATCGTCCGAGGTGAAAGGACTAACAATGCTCGTAACTCTGAGGCAGTCTGCTTTTCAAACTCACTGGTGGATTTTTACTTCCATCTTCAGGTCGCTCCTATAATTGCAAGTTACGTCTCGACTGAGCACAGCAACAAACCTTAGCAACGATATTTCACTGTGGTAGGATAAAACTACAAGATGCAGTAAAGCTACAACCTGCGTGAAAAAATACACTTTAAAAAATGTTTTATTGATAGTTGTTGTTTTTATTCTGAAACTGCTGTACCCTCCCAAATAGGTAGAGAGGCATCTTTAAGACCTTGAATAGTTGCTTCTGTTACACAGCTGCTGCATGACCTGGATAAACAAAATGCTGCAGAGGCAGCAGTATTAAAAGCAGACTGCTGTTGTTATGTCGGACACACTACCAGGGACACTTGCTTTATAGTATGAAGCTAAAATGCTTGAAGAGGATATTGACATTTTAGGAAAGGTTTATCTTTTCTCTAGACCTCAAAATCCATTATTTAATAATGATACTACCTTTTTCTAACATTATCAACCTACTGTATAATTGAGGCACTAAATGCATATCGGTACACTAACCTCCTTTCCAGTCAGGTAAATACATATAAAATGACTGAACATTTTTTATTCTACACTGACACAGGCAAACTCCACGAACAAGTATTTATTGACCGAATGTTTTGGCTCTATGCTATGATTGGAATAATGTGTGTGTAAAAAAAGCCATAGGTAATGGTTAACCTAGAAAGAATAGATAAAAAAATCCAATAACACATTTAATGCGGAGTGGACTGGGATGTAAATGTCAATTGTGTATAATACACCACATATTACCATACTATTATATTAATACTGACAGCTGTTAAAGGAGATGGCAGTTTCCTCATTAAGTGGACCAGCTGTGGAAAGTCACATTGTGGGTTAACTGGAAACAAAAAAAAAAAAGATGCACCTAAACATGAAATTTAAGATAAGTGGTAACATACATGGACTCTATATGGAAACATCATTAGCGGCAATTACTCAAAGACTACAGTCACAGAAAAGACACATTGACAGGACGATGAACGGGCTGAAAAGCCTGAGAACAGGGAAGAAGAGCAAGAGGGGTCAGCAGCTGTACCTGACTACAGAGGAACAGCGACGCGCAATTAAAAGGGGATTTGCACGAATAACTGCAGGTGTCGCTCAGACCTCCCGTCAGCCAGACACAGCACAAGCCAGGAGGACATAAACATGCAGGTTTATCTGTGCATCTTTGAGCCAGCCGCACTGCTTGACAAAATGATAAAGACTGACAAAGTGCAGCGGCGCTGCTAGTAGGGAAGATAAAGAGTGAGACGATGGGAGCAAACAGTTCCATCCATCAGAACAGAGTTAATATGCTGCGGCGACTTTAACTTGGTAGTTGTTTTTGTCAGAGTATGTTGTCGATGGCGGCACCGAGGGAACATTGAGTGTCTGTACTGGGAGCTTTCTTTAAAGTCAAGCTAAAAGGAAACAATGCCACTGGGACCAAGAGGCTTCACGTCTGAATCAGCGTTTTCACAACCTATGCTTGAATTGGCATGCAGTCCACTGTATGTCATTTTCTGGGGCTATGAGCTCTAACCTTCCCCAAATACTCATATAGTATTTTGCCAAGTTGGTATATATGAAAAAGTATTTCATATTGTTTTTGTATATTTGCCCAAAGGTGAAACGCTGAAAAGTACTGTACTTAAGAACAACTTCTATCGATACAATTTTGATTTAATGCAACTAGTGTCCTTTTCAATTCCATCCATTATCTTTATCTGATGATGTAGGTACTAGTTACTTTGCAGAATAAGGTGTTGCATTTCAAATGTATGAAAAAAAGCCCATAAAATATGATGAATGCAAAAATTAAGTAGTTAGACTCAGTGCCACCTGGACCAGTGACAACACTGAAATGCTGCTTGCAGGTTTATACATCAATATCACTGTGAAAGGGACCATTCGCGTTAATGAGAACTTTTACTTTTGATGCATAAAACAGATTTTGCTTTTACCATAAGTTTTTATCAGTTCAAATTTTGTATGGAGAGGATTCATTACTTTGAATTGTTAGTCTAGTACTAAAGTGTTTCACCATTATTGTTGTTATTATTATTATTATTATTATTATTATTATTAAATGAGTACTTCTTCTACCATTACTTTTACAAAATGTATTTAACATGTACAAATATGTTCTAAATATTTCCGTGTATCTGTAATAAAAGCTCATTATAATGAAATGTAAAAGTAAAAAATATAATACCAATTAAGCCAGTTCTCTGCAGGACCCCGAGATAACTAATCATGAAACAACTGACAGCAAAAAGAGAAAGACTTTGAGTGTAATCGACAAGTAAGGACATGTGAATTGAGAGCGTGGTCATGAGTTTTTAGGATTCTCTCTACACTATTGTGAATACACAAAGCATGTTGAGCTGAATGAATGAGATGAAAAATACCTGTACAGTATGTTAAAGCAGCACAATTACACCATTTGCATTCATTTCAACTCATCTCCAATCAAAGCTTGTTTACTGTGAATGTAATGACTGTATTGTCTGTTTGTTGGCAAATAGGTTTCCCCATTGGGGATAAATAAAGCTTTCTATTCTAATCTAAATGGACAAATGTCCCCTTGCACCTACTGTTCATATTAAACAAAGCACACACTATCATTATCCACTGGTGGAACGACCTATAAATAAACATGGTTGACAATAAAATCCTGAATATTTTGCATAAAAGACATTAAGCAGAGCTAAGCATATTCATAGTCAGGTAAACGAGTTGCTCACCAAGTTCTGCTAGGTCCCAGAGGGAGGAAACTTGAATTCCCTATTAAGGAGATGTGGAGGACACTCCAGCAAAGCTCTGGCTGCCTGACAACCTGCCGCTGCGTAGCTCTGACAGGCCCGAGTGAATTTGGGGCTTGGCCCTCCAAAATTCCACATAACTGAACTGTTCTGAAGGGAGGCAGGTCCCTGCCATGGCTCTCCAAAGCAGTCGGCCATTGGCTGATGTGGGGAGAGAAATACTTAAAACAAGTAGCCCGCGGAAGCAGCTGTCATGTAATTCAGCTGGCGTCAGATACTGATGGTGGTGTGTAAGCTTTACCTCAGCCGTGCTCTTTAAGAGTGATGAGGCATTACAAAAGTTCTTGGTTCCAACTACGTAGACAGAAAAGAAGAAGTCAGCAGTCCTGCCCGCTCCTTCAAAAACACTCAACTTTGTTAAATCTCCGTTCAGCTCATGGATCACAAGCCAGTTCTTCGTGCTAAGGGTGTGAGGTGTCTTTTCCTACAACTACACAATTCAGTATTGCAAATGGTCTTTGCAGAGGGAGAGGTGTGTCATGTGTCAGTTACCCGACTAGGGATGGGACGTTTAAGATTTTAGCGTGGATCTGAATTAGAAAAAGCACTTACAAATAAGTTCATTTTGGTGAATTTCCATTATCCAAATAATCGTGAACATCCTCACGAGTGGGAGGAAAAAGCTGTCGAGCTCGCCATCATGCTGGGAAAGTAGAGCCTGATTTAAAAAAAAACATCAATCATGTAAGAAAGACTCACACAATGTTGCTATTTTTTTATTTTCTTTATCCTTTATTTATGTACGGCGACCTCATCATTTATGCACAGGGACCTCATCATTTATGATTTCCTTATTTAGGATTGTTTGATTATTATATATTTGCGTCTTTGCAAAATGTAAGGTAAAGTGATTTATGTTTGTTTTAGTGCCACATTAAGAGTTTTAAGCACAACATGATATGCAATGCAATGATCTCACTGTTGAGTGTGTAGCAGATGGGTATTAATATGATAACCAACCAAGGCAATTATCATATTTTCTTCCATCTAGCTGGCACAAGACTGAACAGATTGAACATGAGAGACTATGTGAATATGTGAAATGCCTTGGACACTTGCACTGACACATTATACATAACTCCAAGTCCTTACCATGGTATATAATGAGACAACAGTTTGCAGAGCACAGGTGCAAGTAGCCACTAACCACTAATCATCTTTATTTCACTTTTTAGTTATGTCCGTGGCAAATTGGTCCATTTTGGTCCGGACACAAATATCTCAACAAATACTGGATGGATTGCCAGGAAACTTTGAAAAAGACATTCCACGTGTCAGAGGATGACGCCTCTCACTTTGTAACTAAGTAAACATTATACCTGCTAAATATCAGCATGTTACAGCATGTTACAGCATGTTAGCGTGGTGCCGTTAGCATTTAGCTTAAAATCCAGCCTCACAGAGCAGCTAACATGGGGCTTGTTTTTGTAGTTCTTTATACTCCCTGTATATAAGACTGTGTACAATAACATTACCTGTTGACTGTTACATTCTGACTGTACTGTACCAGACAGCTGGCTATTAAATGATTGTTAAAATGTTATATTTGACTAATCAAAATTGTGAAAAATAAAATGACATGTAATGTGCAAAAACACTGACAGTCAGAATTTCATGATGGATCAGTTTCTGCCATGTCCTCTTGGTTTATTTTTGTTGAACTTTTGATTTCATCTTACCCATGATGCTTGCAGGGCTGCGCTCGCCTTCACCAGAGGATATATATGTAATAATGCTCTATTCAAACTACGATCACACAGTCAAGGAGACTAACGAGATTCATTCGGTCACAGACTACTCTGAATGGTCATCTCATAACCGAAGAATGAAGAGAAATTCTATAGGGCCACGTCCACCGTGTGGTGCATCCTCTGTTCCCTCACAATATTCCTTTATTCACTGATGATAAAGTCCCTATAGAAATGATTATGCAAACTCTGCAGTGGTATGACAAGTACCAGGAAGCTGCTGTCCAATCACAAGTTCTAAAACTTGGTGGGTAGAGTTCAGTGCAGCAATATGTCCCACTGCACCAGAGGCTCTTAATATTTCTTCATATTCAGATAGGGAACTTCAAAATACGCACATGCCATCAATTCTATATTATCTATTTTGAAGATTTTATGACTTCAGTGGAGGAGTTACTAACATTTCCTGGCTTATCGTACCATTTGAACAACTAAAAATTGTGTCAAAGCGAACCTAGACGGATTTGAGAAGCTTTTGTTGTCAGGCTTTATTCTTTATCTGTTATTTTGTCCGCTCTCCATACAGTACACTTAGATTGTGCACGCACTGCCATGGACTGGTATGGGGGAAGACAGCGATAGTACTGGAAGTGAGCGAAGACTGTTTAAGTAATTCACTTGGTGCGTTTGGGCAACTATTTGTATGGAATAGAGACGGCTAAAGAAGGAATAGCTGTGGTCACATATGCACATACTGTATACATAGCTATATATAATTCCATTTTTCTCAGTTTTTCAATTTCCTGTCTATATGTTGTGTTTTTATACAGTATCTCTTATTTTGATTAATTTTGTTAATTTCTTAACAAGTTATCAAACAAATATTGACACATTTTATATATATATAGTGACATATAATAAAGAAAATGTGCTAATGATTTGTGATAAGGATTTGTTGCCCAATTCTCTGAATCCCCCCTCTATAACCGACACCTGCAAGTAGACCCTGATGTTCGACGACAATACCTTTTTCAGGACTAAATAATATAAAGAAGAACATTATTTATATGACTAAAGGGTATAAAGAAGGGAGGGAATATTTTCATTTTGCGTTTGGTATGGAGAAAACCTTTATGAAACAGCAGCTAATGCAATGTGTGCGTGTGAAAAATCAAATATGGCAAAGATCTACGCACAATGAGCACATAATGTGATGTGATGAAATGTAATTAAACTGAAATGATCGAAAATACACTAAATCAGTTTAGATTCTCTCATGTAAAGCAAGGTCACAGGAAATGGTGCATGACTGCCAAGCATGGAAGGTGGACATGAATCACAGCTTACGCAACCATACACACTTTGAACACAATTAGTTCTGTGCTCACTGGCATTCTCCGTAATGTTAGGGACAGGTGTTCTCTTTCTTCTTCATATTCCCTCACTGCAGCAGAGAATGAGAAAAAAAAAAAGTGTCTTCAGCAGATATGTCATGCTCAAACGCACACATAGGCTTTTCTTTGACATGCACCCAGCACAGTCAGCATCAAGACAGAGGAAGCTGTCTGTTTTCCCTGTTCTGAGGGTTTTTTTCACTGAATAAAACTGCACGTTTCCTTGCAAAAATATCTTCAGCTGCATGTAATAATATTAGCAGTGTTGTGGACTTGATTTTGTGTCCGTCTGTGGAGCTGGTGGGATCGTTTCAAACGATAACACTGCTGCTCCTACGAGTGTCCAGTAGATAATGTAAATGTAAAATGACTTTTAGCGGAATAATACTGTGGGTTTAAACTGTAATGAGTTCTAGACAATAGTCGATTTATTTGGATGTCATGGCTCTCATTCGGGTTTCTTTTTGGCTCCAGGCCTATGGCAGCTGCTGATAACTGGACACATCACAACAAAAGCACCAAAATGCTGGAGGAACTGTGCCAATTAAGAAAATAATAAATTCTACAACTGTCATTACTGCTCTGGTCCACAAGGTGGTGCTCTTTTATTAATTTTGGGCAACAGAAGAGAAAACGACTTCTGTCAATAAATGTACCCTCCAAATTTTATTTTTGACCAAAAAAGGCGGGGTCAAACGCCCAGTCAGTCATTATTTGACCATTTATATTGCAGTTATGTGCACGTTCATTTGTGAAGTTCGACTTATGGATAAAAAACTGTTTGTCATCTAATGATACTGAACATACAGGGCTGTTTTTATAAATATGACTGGTCTAAGCAGACCTTTCACAGGAACAGATGTTAGCATAAAAATAACAAACAACTAACTACAATATAAACACAGTTGGTTAATTGATTGTAGTGATAATTATAATACACTGTACATGTCATTTGGACAAATTAAACTGCGGCTCCCCTGATACACAATATGTAGCTGCGTGAGTCAAAAGTAGTTTATCATGACAATGAATTAAAGATAAAGAAAATGGTGAGAATAATGGGAAATCATTTCTCAGTGAATATTCACATGTGTATTATTAGGGTGGCATAGACGACACGCTCTAGTCTACACTGATACTTTGGTAACCTCCATGCAACGATTCAATCTATGTATATGCGGACAAACCGTCAGGGCTCTTTGCAAAGCTTCTGCTGCTTTTGTAAACATAATAGACCGTGAGCTTTTAATTGAAACATAAATACCATTTTGATTTTATCCACGCGGTCCATTTGTACCTTACGCTTCAGTGGTGACTATTACTTCAATAATCAATGCTTTGTGTGACTGCCTTGAGATACAGCTAATTAAACATTGAAAAATATTAGCCTCATTACTCCATGCATCTCTGGCTGCCAATCATCCATCATCTTTTTTATCCAGCTGCATCTTTGCCACTCTTCCCACATTCTTCACACGTCTGTCGAAAACTAAATAATTGAGCACCACCGCTACCGCTGTTCAACATTTTCTGGCAAAGTCCTGTGAGGGCTGTCCTTGTGTTTTTTCATCTGAGAGTTGGTGCATGTGATTGATTGCACTGTTCTCCTGGATTTGCACTTATTAGCCAGTCTGCTGGTCTCTGTGGGAAAACATGACTTTATGATTATTGATGATATCCGATTACTGATATCGGTCTCTTTTAGTCATTTAACGGTGTATTTCCGCTGTTGTATGTTGCGTAGAGAGCGACATTTAGCTTCCATGTACGCCGGGTGTGTATTATTGTAGTGACTAAAAGAATCTTGATCACCGTGTGGTTTGCTTTTGATTGCCATGTTTGTTTTTGACCTCTGTCTTGTATTGTGGCGGTCCTATCCCCTGTTTCTTGGGTGCTAGCTTGCTGCCATTGGTGTGCGAGTGCGTGTGTATCTGTGCATGTGTGAATGCGTGAATACGAGGCATATTGTGAAGCCCTTTGGATAAAAGCACTACATAAATACAGGCATTTATATATAAATGCAGGCGACCTGACCGATAATTGCAAGGCCGTTACCTCTATGTTGGTCTCCAAGAACTCTTATTGGAAATATTTGGTACTTTAGCAGTTACATGCTCCACTACCAGCTAGTTGCTAACTTGAGCAGGCAACATACAGTTGGTTAACCAAAGCTTTTTCCGCTTAAAACAGCTGGCTGCTGCTGGAAAAGATACTCATGAGGGCTGTGAGAGTGAATCCAAACGGCAAAGTTGATAAAAACCCAAACAATGAAAGGAGGCAAAAGAGCCGAGGGTGTCAGGTGATCATTTTCAAACGGCCTATGGGTTCAGATCTGCCACCACACCCATCTATTTAAATTTCCAAACACTGCCAGATTTTGAAACAACCCTCAGCTATAAAGACACATAGATGATTACGAGAAGATTTGACAGTTTAAGAGATTTGAGATATACAGGGCCCCGTGGAGTGCCTCAAAACACAACAGAAAGATCTTAAAATCAATTTTTTTGACGCACTGGAAGCCAGTGAAGAGTGCCCAGCACAGGAGAGACATTGTCTCTTTTTCCTCTTTTGGTGCCAGGAAGAACTTTTGCATCAGCATTTTGAGAAAAAGAGGTGCAAGTGGGAAAGCAAAGGCCAGTTAATACCCAATAAATGGAGCAATAAGAACTACAGCGTTAATTTGCTTATCAAAGCTAGGACTGTGTCTAAAATTACCCCAGATTTTTTGGCAAATGGCTTCACAAGGTTTCTAATGGTGGTAATGATGGAGTCGGCGAGGCGAAATATGACAAACTCAGGCTTGCTCTCATTAAGCTGGAAAAACAGTCTTTGATGTTTTGAGACATCAGTTCCTTCAGTCAATATTAGACGTAAATAAACATCACGAAGCCCCCAAAGTGTATTTTGGTTTAACTCTTCTCATAGATGCATCTTGCGTATTAACTTGTATTATATTTCTCAGTATTCCCATAAACCCCCCCCCAAAAAAAGAAGGGCTTTAGAGCTATGAGCACAGAACCTCCTTTAGATTTCTAAAGCCCTACATTTAACTCGTGTTACTTCTTCCTCCTCGTGATTGAACATGACATAAACAAGACAAAATTACTTTTCAGGCCCTTCAGGTTCCCACGTGAGTGCAAGCAGTAGAAGCCTCTTTTCAGTTGACCACTCGCGCCCCATTAACAAATTTGCTGTAGCAGTTTACGGGCTTACGGGGAAGCTGCTGTGTGTATTTTGGGAAAACCCCACCACATGTTAGCTGCTGCCTGAGAGACACTTAATAGCAGCTGTAGCAGGTCTAAAAACTGTTTGGTGTTAAATCCTCACTGATCAGACTTAAATGGAAAATTCTACCATACTGTAAAATCCTTTTACACCAGTGGCCATGTCTCTTGACATCTTTTTTTAGCCAGTATGCTGTGTAGTGTTGCATTACTTCTCTGCATATCTGGATGGATGCGGAAAAAATTGTCACTTTGACCTGCTTGCAGCGATTGCCATAATATTATAAACCATGTGAGCAATAAATGTCAGTAATACAAAGAGCAGGCGATGGTGCAAGAACCCTCCTTCTCCATGTCAAAATATGTTAACAACATATTCCTGGCTATTAGAGCCACTAAGAGGTAAAACATGTACTCCACAGTGAACTGGGAGAGAAAAAATAAATAAATCAGTAAGTGCATCTTTAAGCAATAGGTTGTTTGGCTGGTTGTTCTGGAGGAGGAGGTGGCAGAGAGGTGAAAGGAGCCTTCCAGGTTGTAGCTTCACCACTTGACCAATCATGAATTTGTAATGTACTGGCATGTGTCCACAAATAGCACGTACATGAACATGAACGCACACACACACACGCAACCAAATTAAAAGCATCATTATATATATATATATATATATATATACATTTTGTGAGTGCAGTAATTAAATGGCTGATGACTGTTGTTAGAGAAAACACATGAAGTACACATTGTATGAGATAATGGGAGAGAGCAGCATCGCTAATGTAAGAGCTGATCATATCAATGCAGACTGCTGAAAGGATTTTGCATGAAAGCATGAATTTGTGTTCAGTGCTTCAGTCATTATTTACATAAACACATAGCATCATTTTGTTGTTGCAGGTGGAGTTTTTAATAGTTAAGACAGCTGTTTCACATGGTAAGACACAAACCCCGGAAACCCACAAAAAGGATCAGTCACAGATGTTTAAAAGCTTTCACAGCAGTGTTGTGTTCCTTAAGATACAGTTTGTGAATTAAATAAGTGGGGCGAAAAAGCAGCAGCTCATCAGATGGCAACAAGCTCCCAGAAACAGAGCTGAGCCATGCAGCGATTTTAGTTTAGCAGCCAAGATCTGCACTGCGGGTCATCCGAGACCCTGGAGTCAAGAAAGTAAGAGTGTGTAAAACTGTCAATCTTTGAATCGACCCTTCGTAAACTCCTCCCCTGAACAGCAGTTATCCAATCATGGCTTCGCAGGCACGCCTAGTTTAAACACACTTCTTTGTTCTTTGTTTCTTCTGTCTTCTACATGTATCATCAGTTTGTATACATCTTTGGTCTCAGTCTTTTGGAACAATAGCACGGAGCCGTCAAGTGCATATTCAAGACCCTTTTAAGAAGATTATTGTATTTAAAAACAAGTTGGCTAGAAAAAAATTTAAAACGCAAAAGTTAGCTAAATTAGCAAGTTAGCTGCAGCTGATAACATCTGCCATTGAGAGCAAAATCATGGGTTGCTAGAAATAAGAAGCCTGCTTTTGTCTGCCTCGGTCTGAAATGAAGGACCCATTTTTCTTTTTTAAATAAATGAGAATTTCGAGAGGTAGCTCTGCCACCGCTATACGCTGCATACGAACAAAAAGCCAATGGTCAGTTATCAAAATCTAGACCCATGAGGGGTCACATTTATTTAATTGGCCACCAACAGCCGCATGAAGATATCATTTTGGATTTACAGTATTGATGTGGGCGAACAGTCTGCAGAGCAGAGCCACAGACAGAAACTAATGCACATGCACGTTAGTAGGAAGCAATAGCAACATTCTTGTCATTAGAAGATTTTAATGTAATAAATGGGCTGCCAACAGATTTATGATAGCTAGGCCCACCTCAAGAAAGTGACTGATAGCTCTGTGCTAGTTTTTTTTCTATTCTAAAAAAGTTGCATTGCATATGTGCAGATATTAGAAAAAGAGTGCTTGCATTTAAAACATTTTTTAAATCAACTATCTACATAGCTGGGATTGAATTCTGTAACATTCGAACACAGAGCCACTCGTATTTTTCTAACAAATCCAGTCACAAATTATATGTTGTGAGTCTCACAGTTTCTTCAGCCCTCATATGCTAACACAGAAAGAGGAAAATGCATAACACCAATGAATGTAAATGAAAATGTCATGAATCAGCCGTCCAATCGCTTTTAAGTGGTCATAGTGGGCAGGGTACAATTCAAGTGGTAAAAAATGAGCCGCCTTCATCCCGCTCCATGTCGCGTGGCTCTTATCCTTGGCGTCATCCATTCAAATTTCACTCACTCACATTTCGTCTGCTTTTATTTCTTACATGAGGCATAACTCATCTCTTTTAAGATTAGCTTCTAGTTGGCCAAATGAGCCATAAATATATTTTATGTTATGTTGATGTAGAGTGCATTCCCTTTTCCAAATGCCTGAATAATTCTTTCCCCTCTGTATGTTTTATTGCACAGCCGAGATGAACCACCATTGGCAGTCTTCAGCTCTGCGTACTGCTGTTTGTCGGAAAGATTTAGTACCAAAGCAGGTCGGGCCGTCTTGTAGAAGGGCAAAAAAAAAAAATATAAAAAATCAGTAGTTGAAATGAATCTCTTTAAAATAAGAAAATGAAACGTATACTATAAAATGGAGATGTCTTTTTCCTTTTTTTAAGCCTCACAACATTGGTGACACAGTTTGTTCTGTGGCCAGGAGCCCTTCATGTCCACCACCACTCTACTAAATCCTCAGCCCCCTAATCTTCCATAAACACTCCCCGACTGTGGCGCTTCCTTGGCATTGCCAGCATGTGTGTGCCAGCCCCATATACCCATTAGCACTGTTAAGCCTCTGCTTCTCACCCCCAGCCCCTTCTCCTCACAGCAAAGGTGAGCTTGTGTGATGATTACCTCATGCAGCGCTATGGTTGGCATTAATCCTCAACTCTGGTAACACATCTTTAAAAAACAGAAAGAATTTATCCATCCCAATCCACCACAGCCTTAAAGTTGTTTGTCACAACCAGCGAAAGGTTTGCATACTGCCCAATTTCAAATCCATTTGCTGTTTACCCCTGTATCACTCCCTCCTCCCTTTCATAACATCCCTTCACTTTTTATTGCTCATCTCCATTCCCCTGCTTTATTTGCACGTTCCTACTTCTCCCTCTCTAACCTCCTTTCTTCTGTCACCACACACACACACACACACACACACACACACACACCTCTGTTTTCCCTCTCTCACACTGTAGCCTGTATTCCAGTTAACCAGATCATTCCAATCCCTCCATAAATAGGAAACCTACAGTAAACAAAAATCAGAGGCAGACGCTGCCCGTGCAATCAGAGAGCATTTCTCTCCATTTCTTTTCAACTCCCTTCGCTGCCTGTGTGCTCTGTGCCTCTCATTCTCCCAGCACACTGCAGCTCCTCCTTCCACCTCTCTCATCAGCTGCCCCTCCCTCTTCCATCTCTGTCTCTGCTAGGTGCAGCATGTATGTGAGCGTGTGTGAGCCAGCAGAGCCGCCTGTGTGTTTACATGTCAGCCTATCAGTGCTGCGGGATTTAGCGCATCTGGAGAGGACGAAGGCATTTCTCAAATGCCCCTCAGACAAGGGGATTCTCAGCGCTGCATATATCCCTCTTTCCCCATCTAGCCTGTCTTGAATCCTGCATCCCTGTCTCCATGCTTTCGGAAGCATTTTGAATTTCCTTGGCAACATGGAGCTCCCTGAATTAGAATTCTCTGCATGACAGTCCTGGTAAGTACTCGGTCTCTATGGTGGGCTTTGAGCGCTGAGACATTGGATCAGATTTATTATGGTGCAGTGGTGGGGCCAGGGGATCGCCTGGGAGCAAATTAATGTCAGGAATAAAATTGTGTATCGTAGGCAAATGGAAGGGATGGAAAGAGAGGAAGTGTTATTCACTGAGGAGGACTCCAGATCTTATTTGTGCTTTGTCATCCAGATGGGTTTCATGTTGCTGTGTGCTATGAAATCTGGGTTTGTACTGTGTATATAGAACACACACACACACACACACACACACACACACAAATATGATGTGTGCATGTAACATCTAAACAAAAAGGTACAGTATGTAGCTTATATATTTGTATAAATACAGGTATATACTATAAATATTATAGTGTACGCGTGTGCATGGATGCAAACACACCTATGTCCTGCCTTTTTACATCACAGCTGAAGGTGTGAGGCTGATCAGGGGAGAGTCTGTTTTGTGTTTCTCTCGCCGAGTGTTTTTGCCAGGTTGTCGCTGCTTCCTAATCTGCCCTCATTAACATTCATGTTCCTTCAAATGGCAGCAAACTCATCTAGACTTGCACTCATTCATCCTCGGCAGCCTTTTTGCTGTTGGCCATTTCCACCGGGTGTGAGGGGTCCTATGCAGGTGTTGGATTTTGCCACAGGTTAGAAGGATGGGTGGCAGCGGGGGTGATGGGCGTGGAGATCGATGATTATTTATGCAGGGCAAATAAACAATCTCTCTTAAGTTTAATTGCTATTGCATTTGCATTTTCATAATCAGGGCTGCAACGCTCCAGCAGGTAGACAGTGATGAGCTGGCTCTTCCTCTCTGTTTTTAACAGCACAGTAACAACCTCTGCAAGCCACAGACCCCTGGCAGTCTCTGAGTGAAGGGTCTGCTCTTCACGTCAAGGCTTTATGAGATAGACAAAGCTCCTAATTGGAACCCTGTAATCAGGTTGCGACGGCTGATTAGAATCTCTTCTTTTTTTTTTTGCGTCGTTAATAATGCCTGTCACTGTTTGTGCATGTCTTCAAAGCACTCGACGCAATTTCAACGGAGTGAAATGAGCGAGGCACGTTGATGACTGGAATGTCTGATTACATCTGGTGATTAAAATTAACTCATTGTTACTGGGCAATCTACATATCGTCGGGTATCAGTTTGTTCAGTTTGCATTATACAACTCCTGCGGCTGTATTTCGAGACTGGAGAAGATACAATTGTGTTTTTTTAAAATCACACTGAATATAATATTGTATGTTGTATCAAAAATGTTTTTGCACCACCACAATATTTAACATGCAAATGATTTTTGCCGTAACAGTACCTAATGGGGATCTACGTAAACAAACAACACTGCACTGAGATATTTTCCCCGTATGAAGTTACAGATTTACACATTCAGCAGATACGGAGCAGCATTAGCATTCAACTGGAGTCCTATTTTTATCCCCTCGATTAGTATAAATCCAATATTCACTCTTTTTAGCTCGGTTTTGCGCTTCACCAACTCCTGAATATCTTTCTATTAAGCTGCTAAATGCTACTTTATGTTCACCAGCTAGACACCAACTTTGTCTATGTGAACTGTGGTGCTAGGCAGGTAGAGTACACTGGGTTTATCAGAGCTGGGTTTTTTTTTTTTTTTTTTAATACTGAAAACAGCTGCCTGCTGTTGCTGGAATTCATGCTGATGCGATGATGAGACTGAACCAAAACAGTGAGCTAAAAACACAAAGAGGGGTAATGATTCTCTGTGGGTTCATTACTATGAGCGTACCCTTTCACCTACGTTTGATCAATAGAAAAACATCTCGCTTAGCAGCTTTAATGTTTTACACAATAGTGTGAAATCATTTCACATAGTACAAAACATTGAGCTTTTATAAATGTTCTGCTGATCCATGTGATCAGTGAGAAGCTATTAAGCAACTACTAACCCACTGTGTGTTTACTCAGGATGATGTTAAGTCGATTACATTCAACTTACACTATACAATTGCGTGTGTGTTGCACAGTACATGCCAGCTGCATATATGAGCAGCCTCATGGGTAAAATGTAGGGGCTGTGTCGAATAGTTGGAAGCTTCGAAGTTTCAATTATAGCGTTGACATTGAAATTCAAAATAAAAATTCGAAAGCTGTGCAGCTTTTTTCAGGGTTATTTTGCACGTCTATTCATTGTGTTTAAAGCCAGTATTTCTGCACAGTTGCAGTATTAGGCTACACTAATATTATTAGTTATTAGTATTATACTATTTGTAAATTTAGATTCCATTGGTGGCTCCGTAGGATTGTTTCCGACTCGTGTGATCCAAACATTTCCAAAATCTCTACAGTGTGTAAAAGTAAAAATGTATAAAAAAATTTAAATAAAAAATAAATAAATAGACGTCATTATTTCCAAGATTCACAACATGTTTTCATCAAAATATTCTGTTTCAATACATATTTGTTGGCGTTTAGCCTTTCAAAAACAACATTTTCATTGCAGCAAAACAAAATGTTTGATCTCCTGCTTGCCGCACACAAAGGGAGGCACGCAAATTATATTCATTAGAGAAAGTTGATTTCATAAAAGAAGCCTAACTCATTTAGTCCAATTAATCACTTTATTCAAATTAAGGATTTTGGTCAAGGATATTTTAGGGTGATGACGTTATAAAATATACAGACACAGATTTGAAGCTTCATTTGAAAACCTCAATAGCTTGAAAAAATAAATTTAAAAAAATGACATTCAGTTCAGCCTGAGTAAAATGGCAAACATATTGACAGGCTCTTAGTTCAAGTGCCTATTGTTTTTGTACCTTTATAAGGCACATAGCCCCCACAGTCCTCTGTGGCTGCTCAGTGGCTGACTGCATAAGGACAATAAAAAAAGTTGTGCGCGCGTGCGTCACAGTCCATGCTAATATATTTGAATTATCTACAAACATTGAAGCAAAGTGAGCTTATAAAATAGGATCCTGAGGGGTTCTGACCTATATGCTGAACTTATATGCTCCTCACTGATAGTGTATACTTGAAAAATAATAAGCACAATGTTGAATGAGCATCTAAGAGAAAAATAAGCTCAAAAAAAGGCTCTCTCAGTGAGCTGAAGTATTACAAATCTATTCAAATGTAACGGACAAAATGTGCACAATCATTTTACCTGTACTAGTAATACACTGATTAATACGAGTAAAATGATCAAGACAATGTACATACGTGCAACACTATGGAGCCTATACGCCAGTCTATTCCATAACCAAACCAAACTAAACAGCTAGACACAATCAAAGCAGTGCTGCTGTTCATGTTTTCCCAGTGCTTTGTTCCATGCTGTCATATGCCTAATATTCTGTGACATACGTAACACTGAACAATAGACAATGTTCTCACAGTAGGATCAGATAGGGATCATCAAAGCCAAGGTAGTTGTTTACACAATTATTAAGGCTTTCTTGCCGTTCAAACAGAATAATAGTATAGGCTACAAATCCCACATTGGATACAAGTTACAATAATTTGTAGGAAACTCAAGAGTATATTTACACTAAAGCCGATTAGTGTTTTTGATTTGTTCCAGAGTTCATTATACAGTATATATGCTCTCTGTGAGTGACGATGATCCTTCGCTCTTATGGTTTATTTGTCTCCTGTTTGATTTTGGGTTCAAACCAGATGCTGCCACGTGACGGGTAACATAAGCCACCCAAAAAAGGCAACGGTGAGAGTGATTGTGGTGAAGACTGCGGGACCACGTGTTTATACGCACGAGGTGACAGACTGAGGCAGATCTGTCACAGGACACTCAAATTTGCGTTCTACAAATATATTCAGAAGGTCACAATCCCGCTGCTCTGCAGCAGCCTTCCTCATTTAAATGCAATAATAACAACTTTATGCTAAATATGAGACAGTCAGGGGCTGGTAGGATGGAGGACTGAGGTTGCCTTAATGCGCATGCTCCTGGCTGGATTCAAGCTCTAGCATAGCAGAGTTTATAATAATGTACATTGGAAGTGATCACATTTGAAAGTCTCTTTCCATACATCATCTGTCTGCTCATCTCGTTCTTTTGTTTGACAGGTATTTATAATATAACTGGACACCAGTAGTCTGGTCCCGTTCACTTGAAAGGAAGGAGATGATGAATTATTGCTCTGTCTCTCTGTATTTTCAAAACTGTAAGGACTGAGGTACTAAATAATTAGGCCTCTGGAATCTTTATGCCATTTTTTTTCTCTATCAACACCAAGGGTGATGTGTTCCTTCAAAGAAACCGAGGCATAGAACTTGGGTGGGCAATTTGAACACACTACTCAGATGAATGGTCCAGGTTTCTTTTTATTGGTTAAAAAAAGGGCAAGACACTCCAACTTCATATTTGTACTGTAGCCAGTGATTATTTTCCAAGTTATTTGGTGTGAAAAGCTCCTATTATGCTTGCTATGAAGGGCTGTAAGAGGCTTGTCTGAGGTAAAATTGCCTTTAGCCCTTTCTTTTCAATCTAAGTCCAAAACATTTTATATTCCCCGATGGTGAGTAGGGGATAAAGGTTTGTGTAATTTCCAGCTTATCCTACTTGACTTTCGAGAGGAATGAGTGTTAATGAAGAAAGGAGCCTCTTTTGTAGTATTACTGTTAGACTTTGTCAATGAACCAAGAAACAGATCTGTATGAGTATACTATATAACAGGTTAAATGTACTGCGAGCTTCAGTCCAGGCCCCGTTTTTCCAGCATATCCAGCATTTCAATGAGGATCAGGATCATTTGGCTGTTTTAACATCTCTTGTCATGGATCTAACTGATCTTGTTAATGAGTCAAACAGGATGAAAATATCTCAGCGTCTTTAATTAGATCTTGATGTAATGATAAATAATGCAATGTAAAATAAAAACGTCTTTGGATGGCAAATTAAAACTCCATTAAGCAATGTTTTCCGAATCGACACTAAATCAAAAGACTATAAAAAGGTTACGAGTACTGCAGATCTTAGAGAATGAATCGCCCAGTCTGCCGCTCTCAGCAGCTTTTAGCCTCTTCCAGTTAATTGTTTTGGTTCACCAGCCCGTCTGGTTGAGTCCCTCTGGCTCTCACTGACCCCCCCATATAAAAACGTGGGCAGATGCTCAAAAGCTTCTAGCTCAAAAGCTCCCACACACTGCTTGTACTCTACTGGCCCAGTGTGAAATAGTAGAGTAGGAGTCAGTATCTTTTGAGAGTCGAGTGGCTGGTGAAGACGGCCGAGCATACATCTAGGAACCCAAAGAGACATTTTTATTCAGGAATTGTAAGACCGAACAAGTGCTAAAACAAAAGTGATTACTGGACTATTCCTCACATGGCCGAGCAAGTCGTGCAGAGTGCAGTGCACAGTGCAATACATTAGTCACAGGAAGGACACAGTGCTAGAAGGCTATGGCTTTGTTTAAGACTAAGTCTACTTCCTGGATCTCTAGCTTTAAATGCAGTTTTAATTTGAAAACAAAACTAACAAATCTGCAAAACGGTTTTCATTTGTTAATACAGGGACCTATGGATAATACAATCTCAAAACGCTGGTTTAGAATGTGCCATGTTTTTAATGTTTTGTTTATAGTCTGTTTTGCTCCTACCCCTTAACAATATGCTGTGCTTCTAAATGTACTCCAAGTGGGATCTTTAAAATCATCAAATGGTTTTAATCGTCTTGATTTTAATAAAAGTATTAGTCATGATACACCTACATTATATATTTAATCCAATCCAACTACAAGAAATCTTGTAATGATGGCTACACATTGTAACCAGACATCTACGATGGACATTTGGAGCTTTCTGATGAAGCGCTCTCAGTCTAGCACCAGCCAATCAGCCTCTTGAAGATCCCTGCCAGCGTTCACCTAAAGTTCAGCATACTGGAACTTCAGGAGTTATGTTCATTGAGATTATTATTATTATAATTGCTTGTCTGTAGCAAAAAAAAAGCCACCAAAAAAAACTTGAGGTCAACGGTTCTAAAAATGATTCGTGTCAAATGCAATCAAGACAGACAATGAAGACGTAACACTCTGTGGCACTCAGAGTTCGGAGTGTAGTAAAAAGCTTGTATTCAGCCACAGCTGACACCCACATGTTTTCGGCAGGAGTTTTCTTCAGGGCGGGATACGTAGGTGTCAGCTCAGAACTGAGAGCTTAGGATTTCCCCTTTTGTTTTTCTACATGCCTCCAGCCCTCGACTCCAAAAGAGCAACTTTGTTAGCCGAGTGTGATGTTTTTAAACGCCCCCCCCCCCCCCACTTTTAAAACAAAAATGTTTTGATAGCGCTCCAGTTGTTCGCTTCCGAGATGCTAACATACTTTATTGATTGTTCTTAAAGACAAAGACGATACGGATTAGTGATTTGTAAATGTATGGATTAAGAGTCTTTGTCTGTGTGGCAGAGGTTGCTCCGAGGTTGTTCGTGGCCTACATGTTATTGTGGCATATTGACAATTTCTAAACTTTGAGAATGCACACACAGCAGGGTGCAGACCAATCAGAGCTTCATCAAAAATGAATAGCACACACATTGCGCCACAAAGGTTGTTAGGCAAGATAACGGAAAACATTAGGTATGTACTGCAGAAGAGTTGTGTCACGTGTGCTACCTTTGTAGTGGAATCTGGAGCCAAAAGTTGTCTTTGTCAAGTCTTGCGTGGCCTTTTTATCGTTGCTGGGCTGATGTGAATTGCAGTTTTTTGCTTTGCTGTTTTTTTTTTTTTTTTTTTTGCAGTGTTTTCAGTTACTAGCACTGTGGTGTCTCTTTATGCAGTTCTTTTATCTGGTGTTGTATTTCCAGGGAATCCTAAAAAGGTGCATTTTTCACAGCAGACATTTTGATTTGTTGTAGTAGGAACAGTCATTAGTTAGTTAATACTGATCCTAAAAATGGAAAATGTAATTCAGCCATCCTTATCATTTCCCCCCTGTGCTTTTCGTACTTGCCTTCAAAAATCTCTCCTGTGGAAAAAACCTGATCGTATAATATTGAAATTCCCGGAGCGAGCAGACATGGGCACTTGAGTTGTCTTGTAGAAATGTTGTGGCAGCTAATGATGAACTAACGCTTATCAGGTCATGATGAGATGAGGTGTCTCACACAACAACAACAACAACAACAACACAAAAGGATCCACTGAATTGTTTTAGGTTCACTGGAAAAGGTGGAGGATCAAAGATGATTAGTCTCGTCCACTGACCACACAGGAGATGAGGAGCCTTGTGATCTTGAAGCTGGTTATTTCCAGATCAGTAGTATAGAGGATGAACATTCTTACTGACTTGCTATTGGCCAGCAACCTTGAGGAGCCTTTGAACATGACGGTGGTCCTGTGGAGGTGCATACATAGTCTGCAATCTAACATTAGGGGGTATGCCCCTACTGGAGTAAAACATAAACAATTCCCTTTCAAAAGCACGTATGCAGCAAGGGGAGCCTTGCTCACTGTTAAAAGCTCATGCAGAGAAAATATTCCTTTTTAAATCATATGTATTTATGCAATTCGAAAAACAGCTTCTTCTTTTTTTCTTTTCTTTTCTTTTTTTTTTTTTTTTTTTTACAGGATGGCACTGATGAGTTTTTTTTTTTTTCTTTAGACTTAAAAAAAGTATTACATTACAATAAAAGCATGCAACCTGCTTGGCCAGCGTTCAATCACTACCAGCCACAATTCCTGACAACTGGATGAATGCTGTGTCGATCAGAGAGCAGTAAATGTGCTTTGAGACGGACAGAGTCAAACGGACAGCCTAATGGAGATTGTTGTTTTTGGTTCCATTAACCACAATGATGTTTCGGTAAAGAACAGGTGTCTATGATTATCTACTCCATGTCCTCTGGTATCTTTGAGACCATTACTCTACAGTGTCACCTGTCAAACAGAAAAATATCCAGAATGAATGGCAAAGCTTCAGTATCTGCCTGACTGTTTTGGATAAGGACCTTCAGGCTTGTCCTTTTCGTATCCACTCTGCTTTATATTAGCACTCTGGATGATTCTCGTACACTTTTGATAGTTGTCATGTCGAAGCATCTTTTTGGTGAACACAAAATATATTCCCAGTCAAAATTAGCCTAAATCCTCGGCTTCTCTCCCTCCCTTCGTTTGTGCCAAAATAATGTTATGTACAATATTATGATTCTGTGGTCATAATTGTTTCCACAGTGGCACAGAGCTCTGCAGGTGCACACCTCACCACCTTTAAAGCTTACGTGAAATGCTTCTCAAAGAGCCCGAAAAAATTATAATTTAGCAAAAACACTGCAGAAAGAAACAAGTTGGCAAATTTACAATAACAGCGACTAGATACGGGCATGCAGCCACGTGTTTACACACACACACACACACACACACACACTTCAAACTTCTAGGGCGTTAACTGTGGCCGCCAAAGGGGGGGGGCATTTTTGTGGACCAACAGAGCGAGCTACAGAGCTAAAAAAAAAAGTTTAATCTGTTGGACTCAGTCCAATCGTTTGACTTCTCAACACTCATTACGCTTGATTATGGGGCATAAGGAGAGTCCGTCAGAACTACAGTATGATAATTAACTATGCGTTACACTTGCAAGAACAATTTCTTTCATAAAGAAAGCTTCTGTGCATTTGCTTGTCCTCCACAGTGATCACTATAATTATTTGGATTGCTCTAATCTCTCTCAACACCCTCTCCTTCCAAAATAAGTAGGCTATAGGTGTGTGTTCTGTGCTGTAACTGCTGAGGCAAAAGTGTGTGCCTTTGTGGCCGACTAGAGGATACTGCTGTCAAAAAAAAAAAAAAGAACGATCGGGAGCTTGCTGACCCCATGCAGGTGTGTTTCTGCATCTCAACAGGAGCAGTTCCCATGCACTGAACCATTGTGTCCTTCTCTAAGCATTTGATCCTGGCATGGTGGAGCATCGTGCCGTGTAGTTACTTTTTAGGTTTGCAGGGGTTGTTACCTTTATCTTAAGGCTTCCATGGGGGATTTGTTTCCATGGGATTTCTCCTATCTGACTGCTTATTCCTCTGGAGGATGTAGATTAACTAGCAATACAGTTCTGTAGTGTGTATTTTATACCCAGCAAGTGTTTATTGTTATATAATAAGGGCTCAGGATGTAGAGCGGTTGTCTGGTAGTCAGAAGGTTCCCGGTTTGATCCCCGGCTTCTGTCGTAGGGTCCTTGAGCGAGAGTGTCGTAGGGTCCTTGAGCAAGACAATGAACCCCTGAGCTCTAATTATTTTTGCAGGTCATTGTTTATTTGTAATATTATGACTGTTGGCATGGAATCATGGGGCTACATGCAAACACATTTATCCAGAAAATGAACTGATATAAGATGGGACCTTTTGAGTTGATAAATAAAGTATGTGCCAAAAAGAAAAGAAAATGTTTGCTGTTTAGGCATCACATACTGCAGTACAGTCTCCTAAAAGAGACTTGTTCACAGTCATCTCCCACAAACATTGTCACTTCTATGGAGCCCACAAGGTTTTTTCTTGTTTGTTTTCTTTTTGACTTTTAAAATGTTTCCTTTAAATGTGTCAGTTGAACACAAACATATCAATGGAAGCAATCTTCATCTCTTAAATCCTATACATATTTGCTTGTTACTTTGTAGTTGTGGCTTCCTTTTTGTTTCATGCTCTAAACAGTCGCTGAATAATCAAAGTTGAATGCTGATGAAATGTTTGCCACTCAACAACAAGCTTAATGTATACGAGGGGTGCTAATGAGCACTTTGTTCAAGACTGTCATGAAGAAAAATGGAAGATAGGAATTGTCTAGTGCGTGCAATCATTTATGAATTGTCATAAATTGAAGATAAGCTTTTATTGATAAGATACGCCTTTAGGGAAATTCAGAACAACATCATTGACTGAGGGATGCATGAGGTGTACAAGAGAAACTATAGATTGTACATGTTTGACTCTCGAGGATATTGAGATTTCTGATACATACTGTGAACTAAAAACGAAACACTTGTCCAAAAAGACATTGCAGCTTTTTCCACGTCCACAAAATTGTGTTTCCCAAAGATGTAATGCTCATTTGTATTTGAGACAAAATAAAGTAAGACCTTCATTAAAACGTATCTCAACTCTGATGTCATGTAATCACAATTGCAAACGCTGCTACAAAAGTTCCTTGTTATCGAATTCCAAAAAAAGCAGCATTTGTCAGCTATGAAGAGGAAAAAAATAGCCCAAAACTGCATGCCCATCAAACAAAATAAAAAGCTTAATTATTTAATATATCAAGGGAATTACTCTCAGAACTAATGCTCAATTGATCATTCATGACAGCGGTCACAAGTTGAAACTATCCAGCAGGGACATGGTCGACAAATACAGTGTACAGTTAATAGAGAACTGAAAAATAATGCGTATTGGTTGGCAACTAATGACAAAGCTTTGTATTTGCAGCTGTACATTTACTTTAGAGTAAGTCCTTTTCATGACCTACTTATGTCATTTTGTCTGCCTCCTCTATATCGGAGGGTTTCAATAATCGTTCTTTTTAAAAAAGAGCCCAGATTCCCCTTTTAATGTAAATATCCCAATAGCCCTTCCAACATTATTGCTTAACAACAAACACACTTAACAATAACTGCAAACATCCGAAGGGCACGCATGCACTGGTGCGTATAGCCAATTTGTCTGCATGCACAAATCCAGTGACCCATTAGCAGAGCACACCTCTCTTTGGTTTGCCCTGTATCAAACCACAAGGCACCACGAGAGAAGAGATGCAGGGATTCAAGGCAACAAGAGACTAATGGTGAGCTGAGAGCTGCTTTTGAGAGACGACTATGACAGGGTGAGAGGTCCGCGGAGAAATTGCAGTCAAAGTAGTCATAGAAGGGCAGGAGAGAAAAGACACTCATATTCATCCCCTGCAGAAAACCATCTAAAAGAGGAAAGGAAAGAATCGGGGTGTGGACAAATAACACAAGGAACGATAGATCAAAGGGTAAAAATTAGACTTTCGCCTCCAACGACTACAATGCTCCAATCTGAACATGTAAAGACTAAAATCAGTGTACATAAGCTAGTCATTTATTGAGAAATTTAGCTCAAGGTCAAAACGGAGTGGTGATACAACAAGCAGCTCTGAGCAGTAAGGCCAGATTACACAGATAGTACCCCTGCCCTTACTACACTCTGAATCATAAATCATGCATAGTACTCTGGTAAGAAAATCACCATCGCATTTGCTTGTTTTTCGATTATCAAGGACATCAGAGAGCCTCATCTTCGTTCATATGCTCGACTTGACAAGATAAAAATCACATTCTGTGACAAACAGATAAGCTCGTCGCCGTTTTTCTGCATCGAGTATCTTTGCTATATTTCATTTCACTCTGAGGTTTAGCATCTGTTACAATAGATCAAAGTTAAACGTGTGCTTGTCTGTCTTAGAAGATATTTCTCCATCCCAGTGGACAAGTCTACATGCTATCCATCTGCACTCACATGATTAGTGAGAGACAGGACGGAGTGGGAGGTTACAATGGAGCTACCGCTTTCATTTTAAAAGTCTGCTTTATATAATGCTCTATACACACTGGACTGACAACCGACATGTCTGACATATGCAGCCAACAGAAATGAACAGTTCTGGAGGAAGTGAAAATGGAAGCTGCAATTACTGTTCCATTGTAACGACTCACCACAACCCAATTTGCTTCAGTCCCATGACTTTAATTCACTCAGAGTGATGTTTAATTTGTGTTTGTGCAATAAAAGCAGAGCCAGTCTAATCTTCACTATCAAATTTAACATTTTTGTAAGGCTACAAAAAAGCATGGTAGACAGCCAGAGAGGCTCTAAAAAGCACTACAACGATCATTTTAAGTGCTCTTACCAACATTCTTTTGTGGTGTATGAGTTTCAGACAAAATATGCAGTGCCTATTCAGCGCCCACGTATGACAACATGATGAATATTAGGACATCTCTCATAATGAAATTTCCTCTTTGAAATGTAAAAGATACAAATGATAAAGATGTTTAATATAAAGATGTTTAATATTTTAATTAAAATATGGAATTGAATTCCCCTATTGTAAAGCAATATAAATATACTAGTGAATCACATCACACTGTTTTGCTTTGTTTTTCAAGATTATTTGCCAAAGTAAACACAAATGACGCATGAGGCTCTTCTAAGAGTGTATCCCAGAGATATAGCTGTGACTTAAATCGCGTGATTGATGTGAGAAGCAGGGCTTGAAGGTTTTAGCAAGTTAAAGTTCCCCTGAGTCTGAATCAAATAGGGGTTTAAAGTTCTCTGACAATCTCCCTTCCCTCCATTTATCAACGCTTGGCAGCAATCTCTGTTTTATATAACTACGAGGCCAACAGCTCAGCAGTGGCATGGGATGTGTTAAGTTTGCAAATGTTTCAGGTAGCCATTTAAAGATATACCGTGGCATTTCTGTCTGCTTATTAAAAACTGTTTGTATGAGCAGAGACAATGTGTCACCGATATTGGCACGCAGCAATTGTTTTCAGCATACTCAGAAGTCAGAAGCACAGCAGGGTGGTTGTATTGTGTGACCAGGCTATTGGTCGGCTGATTTCATTACTTGTTAGGAAAGTCACCATAATGAAATGTTATGCAAGCAAAGGGGGAAGGCAGCTTATATCTGTGTAAAGGTGTGCAGAAGAAAAAAAATGGATTTATATTTACATTGCAAAAGTTCTGAAAATAGATTTTTCAAAAGGTTTTATGACATATTCGGCTCATACTGTAGGTTATGTGGAGAAAACAGCCAACACGGGCCTGTAACTTGGGAGGACTCATTAGTATCAGATAATGGTTGACTTTTTCATCAGAGGAAGGCATTTTCAATGATATTTTAGATCTTTTCATGGTATGTAAGGAAAGCATTCAGGAAAACAATTATTAAAACATTGAAAATACAATATATTCTTGTTATCTGGCTAGATTCATCTACAAATGGAATCCTTATCAGTATGTAGGCGTAGCTTTTGCCGTTTCATTGTGTTCAGTTCTTGATAGTTATTTACGCAGTCATTAAAAAAAATCAAAAAGTGATAAAGGGCTGAATGGAATCCGATTTGGTGCATTTCTTTACGGACATCATTTTCATAACTTTTCATTTGATATTTCTGTTTCGAGTATGATACATTGTTCAAAATTGCCATAGCCATTTGTGCACCACCACTTCGCTACTAACTCATCTTTTTCCGTGTCTCCACAGGTAAGCAGTAGGATGGTGTCTGGCGAGGCAGGAGGGCACAGCTACTTGGTGGCATGCTGGCAGCCCATCCTGATCCTCATGCTGGGCACCGTCCTTTCTGGTTCCACCACCGGTTGCCCCTCCCGATGTGACTGCAACGGTCAGGAGCGTTCAGTCGTGTGCAATCGACGGAGACTGGCAGCTCTTCCTGAGGGCATCCCTACGGAAACTAGGATGCTAGACCTCAGCAAGAACCGTCTGAAAACTCTGGGCCCTGAGGAGTTCATTAATTACCCTCAGCTGGAGGAACTGCAACTTAACGAAAACACTATTTCATCTATTGAACCTGGGGCTTTTGGTAACCTCATGAACCTTCGAACTCTAGGTTTACGCAACAACCAGCTAAAGCTCATTCAGCTGGGGGTGTTCACAGGCCTGACCAACCTCACCCAGCTGGATATAAGTGAGAACAAAATTGTTATTCTGCTCGACTATATGTTCCAGGAGCTGTACAACCTAAGGGCTCTGGAGGTTGGTGACAATGACCTAGTATTCATCTCACCCCGTTCATTTCATGGCCTCAGCAACCTTGAAAGCCTCAACATTGAGGGATGCAATCTGGCCTCAGTGCCCACTGATGCCCTGAGCCATCTGCATAACCTGTTGTCACTTCGATTACGCTATCTCAACGTCACTGTCATGAGGGATTACTCCTTTAAAAGGCTGTATCGGCTCAGAGTGCTGGAGATTTCTCAAATGCCGGCCCTGGATACCATGACAGCTAAATGCTTATTTGGACTCAATCTCACATCATTGTCCATCACAAACTGTAATCTTACAGTTATCCCCTACCAAGCCATCAGTCACCTAAGATATCTTCGGTTTTTGAATCTGTCTTTCAATCCCATTCATACTGTGGAAGGGAACAAACTGTTCAATCTGCAGAAGCTCCAGGCTTTTCATTTGGCTGGTGGAAGATTAGCTGCCATTGAGCCCTACTCTTTCCGAGGACTCAACCACCTCCGTGTACTCAATGTGTCCAGCAATAGCTTGAACACCCTAGAGGAGTCTGTCTTCCACTCAGTGGGAAACCTGGAGACTTTGGCTTTGTACGACAACCCGTTGGCCTGCGACTGTCGCTTGCTCTGGGTCTTCCGCCGGAGGTGGAGGCTCAACTTTAACAGACAACAGCCCATGTGTGCTTCACCTGATGTTGTTCAAGGAAAAGAATTCAAGGATTTCCCAGACATTCTCCCTTCAGACTATTTCATCTGCCAGAAATCAAAGATTATGGATTATAACGTTCAAAAAAGCCATGTAGATGAAGGAACTACAGTTCATTTCGCTTGCCAAGCTGAGGGTGATCCGGACCCTGTGATAATGTGGCTATCCCCTAAGAAGGACTACATCACTACCAAAACTGCGGGGTCAAGACTTTCTGTGTCTAATGAGGGCACATTGGAGGTGCGTTATGCCCAAATCCAAGACAACGGCACCTACTTGTGCATTGCAAGCAATGCAGCAGGCAATGATACCAAAGCTGCCCACCTTTTTGTGCATAGCTACTCCCCCAATTGGCCCCACCAGCCAAACAAGACATTTGCCTTCATTTCCAACCAGCCCAGCGATGAAGGAGCCAATGTGACCCGGGCCACCATTCCATTTCCGTTTGATGTAAAGACACTTATCATTGCAACCACCATGGGATTTATCTCTTTCCTCGGAGTTGTCCTCTTCTGTCTTGTAATATTATTCCTCTGGAGTCGAGGGAAAGACAATATTAAGTCGAGTATAGAGGTTGAATATGTGCCACGTAAAGAGGAACCAGAGGAGGCCAGTCCAACTGAGGCACCCATACAATTCAACATGAAAATCATGTGAACCTCTAATGGAGGCCATGTTAGCATACAAACTGCAGTCGGGATGCATACCATCTTCGCTTCAAATATGTACTCAGTTTATGAGCGATAGAAATTGCACAGCAGCAAACGCATCTTGACACTATACCCTTGGTTTTTTTTTACTTCAGGGACTGAATCTTTAAAAGCAAATGTTGAATTTCAAATATTCAAATTTCTGTAAATTTCTATTGGCAATAGTCAATCAGTATGTTAACATGCACTCAACAACCCCAATTACTGTGTGTAACCAAATGAAGGTAATAGTTTGAATAAAGCACATTGATCACAGTAGAAGGATTTTCAAAAATAAACTGAGTTTACATGATAGGTGGGTTACTGTCTGGATGGATGTGGAGATTAGTCTGCAGGGACCATCTTTCTATCGGCACAAAATAAGTCAAAGATTGTGTTGTTATGATCTTGTTGCAGTCTTTCACTTTGATGGATGTACAAAGCACAATAACCCAAGTTCTGTTGCTTGAAATGCTAAGCTGAAATCAATTTCTCCATTTTATATGGTCCCATCATAAGCAATTGACAAATATGACATGGAGTATTAGGAGTATTTTTTTTTTAGATAAATAGCAAAGAAAAGAGAATATTTTTAGAGAAAGAAAGGAAAATATCAATGTTATTGTACAAGACTTAATAGTTTGAGAATAGGTTATAATATTTAGAGAAAGAAGTTGTAATATGAGAAAATGTCATACGTTAAAAGACACATTTTTTGATCGCAATTCTCTGAAACTGAAAATGTAGTATTATGAATCAGTTTGTGGATAAGACAGAGGAGACTGTAACTTGCCACCCTTTGAGAGTGTGTGAGCAGAGACCTTTAACATCATTGGATTGTGTTTTGATGTTTTCCTAGCACACTTCAGCACTGCTGCCTTGAAGAAAACATGTCCAAGAAAATCAAACAGTAGCCTGTACTTTTCATAGACAAGCAATTTTATCAATTGGGCTTAAATTTTACTGTGTCTATCAGTTATAATAACTGGAGTATTTCCTTTATCTGTTAACAGTGACATTAGAAGTGTGCATGTTAACACACTGAATAAAAGAAAAATAAGCCGGTCCTACAGTATGTGATCCTTTCTGCCAAGGAAGTTTGTCATTAAATGTATTAACATGTTCAGCTATACATATTCTTTCTGTATTTTATTCTTTCCTTGTACAATATGCTATGGCACAATAGTAATGCTTTTAATGGCTGTGAGTTTTGAACATATTACAATCTAAAGAGCAGATTAAATATTCATGTTTTTAATGTGACGAAACCAAAAGAGAGTGTTCCAGCTTTTCAGAGTACCTTTGAAAATCATCAGATTAACAATTTATCATTAAGTGCAACAAAGTTAATTTGTTTATCGCTTTAGCAGCTCAATAAGTGTGAGCACTCTACCCAAGTCCTGAGGTTATATCTTCACCGGTGCATTTTAAAAAAATGCTGACTTTATTAATGTGTTGCTTTAAGTAACCCATTTTCCAGCTTTCAGCTGAGCAATACTCAATATTTATGCGTAAAATTGAGTTTTATGCCTCATAGGGATTTTATGTTTAATTAATTTCACAGTCAAGGTCTGCTCTGAAGATAATGTGTTCATTAACTCTTAAAATACTTGTTTAAAAAAAAAAGAAAAAAAAAAAGGGATGGGCAGATGGAAATTCTATTAAAATAAATAACATTTTATACTACGGGGTGCTTATTTTGTGTTACTATAAAATGTAAAAACGCATTGTTCATCTCTAAGAGATGTTAACTCCTGTACTGCAAGTAATGACCACAGAGCTCATTGCTTTAACTTAAGAGGCTCAAAGTGAAGCACACTTCACTGAATACCCCTTAAATACTCATCTCACTGCAGTCTTTTAATGTTAGTACTTACCAATGTTTTCATAAAATGTCATATAGTGCATACCTGCAGACCTGGTGGTAATGTTACAGCATACACTTGTCCCAATTCCCAGGGATCTTTGCATGTGTGCACTGTAAACCAAAACAGCAAGTCAAAGTGAGATCATGTTAGACCATGGTATCCTATTTCTATTGTCACACCTGGCTCAGTTTTCATCAGTCTAGGCTGTATATTGTAAGGTTCAGCACTCCTTTGAGCTTAACACATAACAACTTTTCATACTAAGCACAGTGAGTGCGCTAGCTGTGCTGTTCTTAAGATGTGCAAGCGGCCACTATTGCTACAAAATGGTTGGTTGTAGTGACAACAGATGCTCAAAACAGAAACATATCATTCAACTGTCAGCTTGACACTCAGGACACAATATTACACTGAAAGCTTGCAGGCATGAAGACACCTGGTCTTGTCTTAAAGCAGGAACCATCAGCCTGAATCACAAGTACATCAAGGAAGAACGTGTTTGCTTGAAGACAGGTTTATAAAAAAACAGTACTATATTAATTTCTTTATTTCATGAAATAAACATGATATCATGCGACACTGCAAGACAAACTTACAGATCTTGTGCAGGTGATGTTGGAGTAAGTGGAAGGTACTCCTGTCTGAGGACAAACATGCAACAGCCTGGATGTGTCTTGAGGGGTGTGTAATGCTTACTAACTAAAAAAAAAAAGAGGAGGTAATAGCATGAAATATACTTTTGAGTTTGCAATTTTGATTAGGCTTACAGAGCTATGTGGATAAGTACACAACCCCCACCAGTGACTGGTGCCCCTAGTGGCAGCGTTACACGTTATGACATCTGCATCAATTCTGGGATGAAGTTACTTCATGAAACGGAGATCGTCGACTAACTGCACCGTGTGTTTGTCATTATCTCTACGACATGGAGATATGGTTTGAACAACAGTGACACATTCCTCAAAGTTCATGCTTCATCAAAATTCGTGGGTCAATGGTTACATTCCTAATGTATGTTCCTGGATGTATGTGCAGGTTTCTATGCTTTCCCAACACTTTGTTGTCGAGACGATAAAGTGACCAAATATCGTATTCTTCTCTCAGCTCGACAACTTGCCTCGCATTTCTGAAAATGTTGACATGCTCCAGAGAACTCGGCAGGACCTGTTGCATCTGGGTTTTATGCTCAGATGGATAGAGCAATAAAGATAGCAATAACTATAACACTCATAAAAGCAAGAAAGCATGAAGGCAAAAAGAACATTACTGATACAGCAAAACACAATAACAAAAATGTTTTTTCCATGCGTGAAACTAGAGGAAAAACCCTTAATTTTTGCTCAATGATGGAATTCTTCCTCTATGTCACTTGAACACTGGTTTAAATAAGATAATGCATTTTCATTATTTCTGATGAGCTGAAAACATAACTGGACATATACTTTAGTTGATGAAAACGTTATTCCATTAGCACACTGCAGCTGCCCTACAGACATGGCAGCTACCAGAGGCTCTTAAGTACAGGAGCTGGATGGTAGGAGTGTTTAAAAGGATAGAATTTGATCTATACTTCAATTTCGAGAAGGAGAAACTTGCAGGACACACTTTATAGAATTACAGCTGCACTCTGGGCTCATAAAGAGACAGGCAGTAAGCAGCCAGACATTACTGGGCCCAGTAATCACTGAAACTTTAAAATCGATTCTGTAATGCAACAAGTGCAGAGAAGCTGAGAAAAAGAGGCTGATATGGATGAATGAAGCAAGTTTATTCTTTATCAATAATAAGCAACGTATTGGTTTCAGAACGACACACAAACTGGAGCTGAGTCAGAACAAATTATTAACAAAAAATAAATAAATACAGTATATATATAAATAAATATAAAGACTAGCCAGTATTCTTAAAGAATTGAGTCATAACATTTTGAATTCATCTGGACCAAC
Organism: Bovichtus variegatus; assembly: GCA_943593645.1. Classification (NCBI taxonomy): domain Eukaryota; kingdom Metazoa; phylum Chordata; class Actinopteri; order Perciformes; family Bovichtidae; genus Bovichtus; species Bovichtus variegatus. Next base: position 13,088,469 of record CALSCE010009344.1, on the reverse strand, counting down.
TTGATGTACAGTTTAAGGGCTGTAAAAACAATTTGTCTTGATATGCATTTTGGCCATCAAGAATGGCTATAGTAATGTAGAGAAAACAATGGAATATGATCACCATAGCTTGTGGGAGAGGAGATTAAGATTAATAACACAGCCAAATAACCAAAGGGGAGAAAACTAAAAAGGCACTTCACAAGTAAATAATGAAGCAGGAAAAATATACACGCCCGAGGACTTAACATTTTCCCTTTGACAGGTTAGATGGGGAACTACATCTGGGGGTTATTATGAGCTGTCAACTATTTAAAATCAATTTGAAAGAGTGCATTAGTAATAGAGGGCCTTAAGAACTTTTAAAATAGGCCAAGCATTCAAAATCGCATCTTTTGATCAATTAGATCTCTGCTTCTCACTTCCTTTGTGAAGGAGGAGTTATTTGATGCTCATCAGATAAAGAAGGAATCAGTCAAACAGGCCACAAGGTTGTTTATTGCTTACACGCTGGACAGGCACAGGATGAACAAAGGATCACTCTGCGTCTGCCTGGATGCACAGAAAACACCCAGTTTAAATAGCCCAGCACTTGGAAAGGTCCAAATGAAAAGTAGGCTCCATCCTGTCATGGGTTTCTAGCTATACAGAAATGGAAGATCCGTCACAGCATCAGGCAATCCAAGGTCTTATATATTGATTATGTGGCCTCTTTCATGAGATGATGATGAAAGGCACTTTATACTGTAAATGCAGTTCATTTACCGTGTAGATGTAATACTGGATGTGCGAAAAACCCACTCCAGCCAAGACGGTAGAATAGGATGATAATTACACTTAAAACTGTTAGCCAACAACTGAAGATGTCAAAAGAAGCGGAAGTTATTACGCGCTTAATGTAGCGCTATAAACAATAAACTAGCTGTCTAACAACAAACCACCAACTAACACCAATGTGGAGATGACTGAAATAGACTGACTCCAAGGGAGGAAAAAGATACAACGTCACATACAGTACAACATCTTACCCTGTCTGTAAACCAGTGCAAACACACTCCCGGTTGCATTGAAATTATTTATGCAAACATTTTCTAGAATTCACATCATTTCAAGTGTCGTTATCACTTGCTGTTATTACAAGGGCATGGTCACAACTGCGTGGAGTAAAGAACGGAGAGACTATAGAGTGGAAAGCCTCTTTAAACAACTCAGACAGCAACACATCTCTAATCGTCCTTAGTTGCAGTTATACTGGGTTTTTCCACATTGGATAGTAATTCTGCCCTGCCCAAAACGCAAGACGTGGGAACTAAATAAATAAGTCCACTCTTTTTTTTTTCCATATCGTTTTATATATTTACATTTCGCAAAGTATTTTTTCGTGCATACTCGGAAACAAACACAGTACATGTCATCTGCGAGTAAAAGCAGACAGTCGTTACCATCTATAACTGTCTATGGTGGAATGCTTGTGACAGAATTAGGTCATACAAAGTAAAATGGTGGCAGTAATTGGAAGTTCTTCTGAGACACAAAAGCATTCATGATAAGTTTTTTCTCGAGCACCACCGTAAAGAATGGAATATCAATATACGACAAGAGAAACATCTCAGTTTTAGTTTTTTTCTGACCATTTTTTGTCTTGTTTCTAAAAAAGGCACAGTGGAGTGGCACCTCATTACACTCAACAAGGCTTCTGTTGCACCCATGAGGAGACACCCATTTCACCAGACAGAGCAAGTGGCGCTGATGTAAACGGTGCGTATGCTTGCGTGAGTTTGACCTCACTGTCAACAGCTCCCTACAGCTTAGCAACATGTTCATGGCAAGATGCATATTTGTTAGGAGCATTAGACAGAGTGGATTCAATTATTGAATTCATTGAATGAATAATGTTAAAAGTAGGTTTGTGTGCCAACTGCCAACATGTGTGGCCATGGTTAACTCTTCATCAGGACTAGTTGGAGTTACACAGACCAGCCAGCTCCATTCAGGTGTGTGCGTGACAGGGAAATACATAAATGTATCTTAGGGGGTGGCCAATATAGCCAACATATGTTATGTTATATGTAATTTTATATCACTGTAACAGTATACATTCCAGTAATTGTACTGTGAATTCAATTAAGAAATGGTTTAAAAGAATACCTTACTTCCTCACATTTGATTATGTTCTTCGTTATTTGGAACTCCCACACAAAGAAAAACAACTGCCTCACATGAGACAACATTAAAAACAGTAAAACCAAAAGCTTTAACGTCCCCGAGAACAATAATTATAAGTAATAAAATGTCTTACAGGCTTTAGATTAACAGCTGCAACAACTAAATAATAAACAATTATAATTTATATTTTTGAAAGCATTCTTAGTTTACAGCATTTTTTCACACCTGCCTAAAACTTTTGCACAGTACTATATATATATATATATATATATATATATATATATACACACACATTTGTTTCGAAGATGTTCGAAAGAAACAAACAGTTTACAGCTAGTTCACTGTGCAGCGCTTACAAAAGAAATGTCTCAGAATTAGGGGATGTGCTTATTCACAAACATTTGCTTAACGTTAGTTTTGTGATAGGTTTGACTTTGCAACAAAATTGTGAAGGATATCCATTTAAGTTGTGAAAGCAATGCCATTTCTACCTCATGCAAAAATCCCAAAAGGAGTGCAGGTATGAGTCCTCACCTTTGAACACTGAAATGTCTTTTACTTATCCTCATTCATCCTTCGTTTACATTAGAGTGCAGGTAATATAATTTGGGACTTTGCCATCAGCTTGTGAATGCAGTATAATAGGTTTGGCTGCCCTCCAATTTCAGCCATGTTTCCTTTTAATACAGAGTTGAAAATGTGACACTCGTTACACTGTTGGTAGAGGAGACAAAAGCCATGCCACAGCTTCAACCTGGTCAAATTATTATTAACATTTAATTTTTTTTTTAAATACGGAATATTTGTCAGGTTCAGGTTTGAGCACAGCTTCATGTGTTCAAGAACTCCCAGAGCACAAATCCATTGCAAATAAAAATGAGATCTGAGAAAAGCAGAATGTGTGTGGGCGTTTGAGGAGGTTGGGCTGTGTGTAGACTAATCTGTTATGACATGAGAATGGCCATCTCTGGTTACATTCCCTATATACTTCACTCAGGTTAAAGCTTAGTATTGTTGCATAGGAGTAAGACTTGTTGTTGCTTCACAGTTGGTTGCTGAGACGTGCATCTATTTACTGACATAAATGTGGGCAACACAATTTAAGTTATTGCTACTGGCAAAAAGAGAACTAGCTATATTTGACACGACCAATCTTGTTCTTGAGTGCAGTACTACTAAGGGCACCACAGAGTCCACTGCTGTCTTTGTTTATCTTTATCTCAATTATTAAAGACACACTTTCTCCTCATCAAAGCTAGGGTAGGCAATTTATTTTAGAAGCATTTTTGTTATATTTGTTGAAATTATGTTTACATCCCGACAGCATCAATAAATGAAATGCTCTGAAAAAAAAAATAAATAAAAAAATCCAGTATCTGTGGCTGTCACAGGCATGGAATAAACCTGCGCAATATTATTTTCATTCGCCGCGCATGAAATGATTGGATGGCCTACCTGTCCGTCTTCCTGCGCGCACTCATTGAGGCATTTGGATACGGTGAGCCTTGATAACAATGCGGTGCGCTCCTTTTGCCAACGCTCTCTCGTGGACTCATCTTCCAGAAGTAGTCAGGCAGTGCACGTTCATGTGTTTTCGGGAAGTGGCTTTGGAGGCAGGCCTGAAGGGAGGGGCTGGGATTTTTTTCGGTTGGATACCTTCAAAATCTAGCTTACTGTTGCTGGTTTATCCAAAGTTGCCTAGCCTAGCTTTAACCGACCGTCTACTGACTTATATTTGTCTAAACAGGGAGCGAGAGAAACAACACACACACACATATATGTTTTTTCTCCTTGTTCCCTGGCTTCCTCCCACAGTCCACAGGAGTGCAGGTTGGGTCACTTGTTGATTTTAAATTTCCCTTAGGTGTGAGGGTGAATGGTAGTCTGTCTCCACGTGTCAGCCCTTTGATAGTCTGGCGACCTGTCCCTGTCCCGGGTGTACTCCGCCTTTGCATTACGTTTGCTCGAATTGTCTCCGGCCCCCTGTGACCCTCACGTTTCACAAGAAATACGTGAATGAACAATTAGCTGTAGGCCTATTGCAGGATACTTTGGATCAAAGTGATCACAATGATCGATTGCGTTTTACCCAATACCTGGTGAGTTTGTGAGCGAACGGGGACAGGTGCTGGACCGGGTTTCAAAGACATTTTATACTATTTCTAAAACATTATGGTTGTGCTTCTTGAGAGTTAACGCTTTAATGTTTTGGTCTTTTGTAATTGGACTTAAAAAGGCATGTATATCAATACTTTTCTAGAAGTAGGCCTACGTATTAGGCTAAGAACAAGAACAAATTCAACAAAAGCCAGGAGCACATATGACTACTGAATAAGGGTTTCCTTGCAAAATGATTCCTCCTGTTCAGTAAGTAATTCCTTTCTAATGAGCTGGGGAAATATCCACAGTCTTTGTTAATATATGTATTCCAAAGTTTATCTGAACCTCACACGACTGTTCAGCAGTACAAATCAAGTAAGTATCTACCAAAGTTACATTCTTTTTAATATGAAATTATCTCTGTTTCCCCAGACAGTGTTCAAGTGCTGAGCTATAGTACAGTGGGGGAATAGTTTCAGAACTAGGAAATGTTGGACTTAAAGACTACATTTGTACGATCCCCCCTTGATTTGGGTAAGTCAGACTGCTGAAGCCTCATATTGCCTTCAAATAAACTTGCACTTTTGGACAGAACCGTGGATTGTGTACCCATCTCTTATATTGGAAGTGCATTGAGAAGGGATCACTTAAGAACCACTATGAACAGGAGTGATTGCAGCAGGCAAATCTTTTAAATGTTCATAATCTGATTTGGAAAATTGTGAACCTTTACATTACCTACTGTATATCAGAATGTGTATTCCCCAATAAGGCAAATGAGTAAAATAAAAAAATAAAAAAATGTAATATAATTCCAATTCACAACCAGCAGTAGTATAATCAAAGCACTGATGCAAAAATGTCAAGAGAACGTGAGATGCACACTGCTCCAATTTATTTTTATCCCCGTAATTAGTGATGTGTGTTGTTCCTCATTTCAACAACATCCAGTATTTTTTCTTTGCTTTGCAATTTCTTCTGCCTTGGAACCTTGATAGTTTATTCAAGCTAATTCTGCAGCGAAATGAAGAGGTTGACAGACAGCTTCTGTCTGTGTGACCATAGTCCCAGTATGACAGTGATGAAATTCATTAATCATTAGCAGCCTGCCGGCGTCTGACCCATACCCAATATGCCTGCTGTGAGGCCTAAACTGCGCCAACCAGCAAGTGCCTTCACACATGGATACCAAGATTATTGGGTTGTTTAAATATAGATCTGCCAAAAGGAATAAAATGGTGTTATTGGGTTTTTAGGTTTGCTCATCTCTAACATTTTTCTTCTGCGTCAGACCCACCTATGCTGTTTCAACAGGCCATCCTTCACTTCCCCTTGACACATGGTAATATGTAGCACAATTCGCAATGCGAGTGGCCAATTTAGGAGCAGCAGAGCAGGGTCCAAGAGGGAGCAGAGGATTTAAAATGGAGCAAACGTGCCCTCAAGCAGGATTCATAATTGAGAAAGATAAGAAATTATAAAACATTCGAGTGAGAAATAATGAATTCCAAATGATTTTTTTTTTTTTTGTGCAAATCCTGTGAGTGTTGCTTCGTATCTCTTGACATTCTGTTGTGTACCGTGTAAAGCAAACAATAAGTCATTGAAATGCTTTTGGGTTGCCAGGCTACAGAACCTGAGCCATTGAAAAAAAAAAATATATATATCTCACAAAAGGTCCCCTGAGTTTTCAGACGAAAAGAACAGCATTTAAGATGGAAATGAGGATTCCAGATACAAATACTAGGTAGAAGACAATGGTGGCATTTGAGACAACTACAGGAATGCAGCAGTAGACTGCGGTCCAAAAAAGACTAGATAAAAAACACTGCAATTTCTGCCTTATGACTATAATAGAGCTGCAGGGGTTTTACAAGGTTGTTGATCAATACCAGGGACTCAAAAATTGCTTCACCAGGAGGCTCAGGTGCAGTGATTAATACTTTCTGGGGGTAAAAAGGAAAATCACTTCTGTGTTGTGCACCGACAGTTAATTACAAACAAATATCTTGACTTCATTCCTTAAATCATGAATGCGGAGGTTTATTTACAACAGGTAGGCGAGTTAATAATTGTAAATAAATATTTCATCATAGAAATAATCAAGGGTACAGAGGATCTTGAGCACATCTCTGTAGCCTTGGTCTGCGTTTTTACCTGACCTACATTTATATGGACTATGAGAGTGAGTGTGCATCCTATTCCAAAATGAGTACACGAATAAGGAATATGGCAGGGTCATTTAAAAAAAAAAAAAAAAAAAAGAAAAAAAAAAAAAAGGCTAAATAATTTAGTTAAACAGCTGGTCACTGTAGTTGGCAAACATTACTCAAGGAGCAAAATGTGCATTTGTTGGGGACTACTTTCAGGCACAGATTAATACACATGGTGTACATGGTGCAGTGCTGAGTATTCACTAGCACGGTGTATGTGGGATTAACTCATATTGAACTACAGTGCCTATGTTCATCGCAATGAAGAAACATGTTACCCAGTGCAAGTGTTTTTAATGGCCTCTGGACAACAATGGAGCACTGTGGCACAGGGGAATAAGCTACATCAGACTTTGGCTATACAGACAACACTGTATAGTAATTGTTCCTTTTGGTCTTTTCACAGGATTCACTCCTCTTTATGTCAGTCAGGGCAGTCAGTCAGGGCTTGACATTAAGTAGATGAGATGTTTTTACCACCATCCCGTAACCGTCCCGAAAGTTAGTGCAAAGTTCTAAATGTTATCCTTTTACTTTATTAATGTCATCTATAGTGGTTAGTTGCATAAAAACACACAGTTGAAATCAGAAGATCTATGTTTATGGTATGATCCCGTGGACACGTACCATGGAGCTTAGCAGAGTTGAGAGTTGGAGAGTTGAATGTGGCTGCACTAGTTGCGTTGATGTGCATGAAAGCTTTGTGAGTAAAAGCACATGTGTGACAGCTGGCGCATCAGGCTCAATAGCTCAATATAGCCGATGACGATCGGTTACAAGATGCATCCCTTATAAAGATCACATGTATTTTGAGGCATTCAGCGTTAATGTCGAGCCCGGTTAATGTTTTCAAGGTTGAGATGTTTTTCAACCATCTCCCCGTCGACACAGAAACAGAAACACACACACAAAGCAAGAAATTATACAAGGCACCAAATCCCCATGAAATGCAATGTTTATTATAGTTTGCATAGGCAGATACTTGCTCGAACAAATCAATCAAATTTTATTTATATAGCCCAATATCTCAAATTAAAAATGTGCCTCAGGGGGCTTTGCGATCTGTACACTAGCATACGACACCAAGAATGATCATGGTTTGTAGTAAAATAGGAAGCGTCAAGAATTGAACATCCCCCAGATTTTCACCAGATGTATCCACATTCAAGAACAGACAGTATTGAATACAGAATCACCTTGACATAACAGGGTTTTTTTTTTAAGTGAGAACATCTGTCAATTTGCCCCAACACCAATCCTTCTCTGAGACAGCCAGAGAACAGCCTACTACACCCTGCAGTAAAAGAAAAAGAAAAGAGCACATCCTGCTTAAAGCAAAGCAAGGCTGCATTATAAAGTTATTTGCAACCTCCGACTACAAGTCCCTGGGTATTTTATAAAGGGTTTGGCATTAAGCAGTAGGCTAATTAAGCAAATTCATTGAATTAATGGTCTATCCCTAACCTCCAGATTTCTAGACGGTGCCTGGCTGCTTTCGAAAGCCATAACTGCCAGCAAGAAATACCGCTGAGAGCAAAGAGTCAACATGATAAATCGGCACTTGTGCTTCTAAATGTCTACATGCAGACAATGCATTTGTATTATGACTTCAACATTCTGCAGTAGAAAAATTAATGATGACTGACAAGAGTTTTTTTTTTCTTAGTAACAACTAAGGTTCATATTTCAGTTTTTATTTTCATGGAAATAGACGCTGTGTTATATTGTTAGCACCTAGGGTACAGGATGAAAGGATATTGCTCTCCTAAGATTTTTCTCTTCACACAAACGTACGCTCTGCAAAATTGTCTATTGTTTGGCAAAGATATAATGTCCCCAATGCTTTAGCCAGCTTTTCAATTTCAGAGGAGTTTTTCCCAGTAGCTATTACCTCGAACATCAGGGTGTGCTTACTTGCCTCAGAATATCTAATATCTATCTAATCTATCACATAGGATCTCTTTACAGTGAGCCCTGCACCTCACTTTTGGCCGTCATTACTGATGGCATTTTGCTCAGCATTATCACAGAATGCCTATGTCTGACACAGCTTTAAAAACAAAAACATCATGACTGGTCACACAACCAAACCATTGAGGCTTTGATCAAACTTCAAACCACGTAATCATTGTGTCTCAGCAATTAAATAGGTGCGTAAAACGTTATCATACCCATTAAGAATTATGGGAAAACTATGAAAATAAGACGCACGTTGTAAAACACTCAGAAGTGGGTCTGTAACTCAGACCAGAATCCGTTTTAATTAATTGAATAAGTTGGGGAGGAATTTTTGTTTTATTATTATTTGATAGATAGTAGACATACAGACAGAGAAATGGCTGTATGTTATGCGTCCCAACCAACACAGCTGCTGGACGCAGATATTCTTCTCCTTTTTTTTTTTTTAAACATTTCCGGCGTTCGGTAAACCCACAGAGAGGGATTGTTGTTGGTGGACAGAGTGGATGAATTCAAAATATCTTAAAATTAAAGAAAAATCCTTACAGTACAGCGAGTGAGTGAGTGCTCCAGTAAGACACAGGATGTTACACACATGCTGTCCAAATCATGAAGTACGATAAGATAATACTCTGTTGTCATTTAAAGTCCGTGAAAGTCTTCACAGCAGCTCCATTTGCAACATCACCAAAGACAAATATTTAGGACAGAAAACAAAGAAACAGACATTTAACAAAAACATTCAAAATCACTGAAGAAATTTTGAAGCGCTGCAAATTTTAAAAAGTCAACTTATACCCTTTTTAAACCCTGGTCTTAATGCATTTGTATGATTTGTGTACAGTTATCTGAATTGCCTCGTTAAAATATGCTTTTCTCAAAAACAAACTGACCTAAAAAATGAACCTAAACAACTCAAATGTACTGGCAAAATGTATTGTTCTTAAAACTTAAATCATTTTTTTGGTACTGTCACTGTGTAACTAAAGTTACTTAAACCTGCAATCTGTCTTTTGGGCCACTTGTGGGAAAGTTGTAAATGCAACTTGACAAATCATCACCTTTTTAATTTGATATGGCACACTGCTTATTTACACAACCAGCTGTTCGAGGGCAACATAATTATTCATTTAGAGTTCACCTGATGAATGCAAGTCCAATATTTATCCTCCTTTTAGCTCTGCTTTTGGTCCGTGACAATATTCTGGCTATTTCGCTGCTAAATGCTTTGCTTTCTTCGCCAGCTCGCCACTAACTGTGTCTGTCTGCTGTTTGGTGCTCAACAGGTAGTGATGAGTGGGTTTTTAGAGCTTTTTCACTGAAAACAGCTGCCTGCTGAGGCGGAAAATGACACTATGAGAACAGTGAGGGTGAACCAAAACAGCTGTGGGCCAGACAGCTAAAAACAATGAGCTGAAACTCGCTTTTAAGCCAAGTAAAGCCGACATATTCAGCTGGAAAGTCGGTTCATCAGTATGAGCTACCCCTTGAAGGGAGGAGTCCTCTGGTCAAGATAATGCATCCGATATGACATCAGTGGCGAGGCTGTGCGACAAATACAATTAAAATGACTACTGAATAAAGCGTGCATTACACAGTTACCGAGTTGCACTGGATGACCAATGAAAGCTCTTGGCCAGCCTGTAGTGAAGAATGGAAAATTAAAAGAAGTCGTGCCCTTTTCATGACGTTTTTTCATTAAAAAGAGTGTCTTACTACAAGTAAAAAGCTTTTGCATGAGTTATCTTCCCTCTGCTGAATGTAATGAGTACCTTATTGCTCATTATTACAGATACTGAAGGTCCATCATTGGGAAATCCAATTGGGCAGGGCACTGTTAATGTTCTGAGTGTATGATAATGCACTTACAATACCGACATTTAATGGGGAATAATGAGGTTCATTGCTTTTACAAACTCTTAAAAAAAAGGTATCATATTTAATGCATTAGGTGAACTTTCGTTCAAGGCCACACAAATACTAAAATGAATGTGTTAATGTACCTATACTTTTCAAAAAAAGGAGAATCAAAGTGCAGTAACCATTTTACTGTGAAAAAAGATCTCTGATCAGACAGAAACATCTCAATTTACATGACATGATCTTGTATGCATGTTGGGGATTAAATAGCGCTGCATCGATAAGTTGATTAATCAGCTAGTAGATCCACTGAAAATTAAATCATCAACTATTTTGATAATCTATTAATTGTGCAGGTCATTTCTCAAGAAAAATGCCAACTTATTCATTGTTGCGGTTTTTCCTTTGTCTTATGTGATAGTAAAAGTGAATATCCCTGGGTTCTGGACTTTTGGTCAGAAAAACAAAAATGTTTGACATTAAAGATAGAATTATTTGACATTTATAGACAAAACAACTTATCGAGAAAATCATTAGCTTCAGCCCTACTGAGATGCTTTTGATCAAACTCTGATAGCCAGCCGGTTGCTTAGACAACAAGTCCCTTTGCTGTTTGCTGGTGGTGCCAACAGTGGCCGTGTGGCACGTCTTTGCTCAGGGCGCGGCTGCAGACCCTCAAAAAATGTCACATACATGTCAGGTTCACCTTTATGGACAAAGTCTCTAATTACCCTGAGCACTGAAACCCTTACTGCCTTCATCGAATGTGAAAAGGCAGTTCTGACTCCTTTCAGATGATTTCTAGACGCACAATACTTTCTCTCTTAGTTCAATCAGGAAATGCATGAGCACACTGTGGTCTCTTGATTACGCATACTTGTTGCTAATTATTAATGCTAACAACAGGAGGCTCTTTTCAAACAGCAAATCACTAGCATAAGTGAGACACATGATGTAGGGCAGCTGTCCCCGACCTTTTTGCACCACGGACCGGTTTCATGTAAGACAATTTTTTCTGCATACCGGGGGGGGGGGGGGGGGAGGCATAACATAACGCACAATTAAGTGCAAAAATTATCATTTGATTATTACATATGTAATGTAAATGTAATTATTCCATTTTATATTATGCACTTTATTTTTATTATTATAACATTTGTAATATGTATAATACAATACCTAAAAATGTTTACAAAAAATATTACCAACACAAAAATTTTTTAAATGTTTTATTCTTTCCTTGTGGCCCAGTACCAAATGATCCACGGCCCGGTGGTTGGGGACCCCTGATGTAAGTGATAGGGATGCACCAATTTATTGGCCGAACAAATTTGCCTCGTTGACGGCCATCTGCCTATCGGCAAATATGATCACATTTACAGATGGTAGTGGCCGACGTTTATGTGTTGCCTCAATTTTGCACGGGCTAAATGTTGTGTTGGTTATCTGCGGTCGGACTCGGATCAACAGCAACCAGCTGCTTATTCAGAGAAGAAGCCACTGGGTGGACACGACTCCGGCATGACGTGCTGTGCGCACTTGTGCTTTGTTTGAATAAAAGTGAAAGAAAAAGTCTGTCCAATTTACAGTGGCGGAGGGGTGGGACAAATGCCAAAAAGACATACACACGTGCCGAAAAACAACAACGGAGGACAACGTCCTCTCTCTCTTTGTTATTCAGCCTTCCCTTCATCTAGAGCAAGTACTCAACCTTGTGCCGTCTCACAACGTCTCAGCTGAAGAAAACTCTGTGCCTCATTGCCATTCTGTGTTGTGAACAGATAAAAAAAATTAAATAGGTCACCAAATATACCACCCAGGTAACGTCTACGTGTGGGAGACACTGCATGTTTCGAATCGCTTCTACATTATCATTTCATTTATGTTTCACAAAACAATTATTTTCATTGGGCTATGAAAGTACTGAAACATTCTCATTGAGTATGTAGTTGAATAGCAGGCTACAAAGGCTGTTGAAGCAGTTATTTTTCCAAAAAAATGTATAAATGTTTTAGAAAGAATTTGTCTTTGTTTCCCTGGCACTAAAGGGGAATCATTAAAACAACAAAAAACAAAAAAAAAAAAAAAACATTGATATCGACCATCAGCAATGGCTGCCTTCACTCTTGGATATTTGGATTTTTGTTTTTTATACACAAAAATATTATATATATATATATATATATATATATATATATATTTATCTTTTATACAAAGAATGAGAAAATAAGCAAAACTTGCTGTCAGGAGGCAGCTCTGTTATCAAGAATGACTTAAATTAATTAATTGAAATTAAATTAAATGACAAACGTTACAGAAGAATGCCCAGACTATTTGAAGATGGACACACGCAGGCCCAGAGTACACAGATAACAGCTGCAGAAGGGCACACAATTGTTGTACTTGAAAGTACAACTCATTGAACCTTGGAGCAGAGGGGCTGCAGCAGCAAAGGAACACACACGACCCTCTCCAACAAAGCTCACTATCTCTTTCAGTGTCTCCCCTCTGGCACAAGGTACATGTCACTTGGAGGCAGGACTGCCTTAACCAGCGCTTCTTCCCCAAAGTCGTGCAGTTGTTAAACAGTTGTGGTGTACTGTCCCAGCCGCTCCATCTGTACTCATACTAATTACACCGACCTAGCCGTGCGGTAATAAAAGAACAATTAAGAAACGTATTCACTCGGCAGATTTATGCTCAAAGAGGATCACTGTGTTAAGTGACCTTTTCCTTGAGTAGCACACTTGGGCCACACTGCCTCTCCCTTACAGTCCTATCACACTTCTTTTGTTCACGCTCATTAGCTGCACTGTGTGTGGGGGGGGGGGGGGAGTCATGTAGAAACCACTGTGTAAGGCAGGCAACAGCCCTAATGAATTTGTTCCGTTTCTGCTGAGATAAAAGGGGAAATCACTGCAGGGGAAATGCCGAACAGCCACTGTGTAAGCCCTCCAGCATGTCATCAACTTGAAATCTAAGCATTGCTCCTTTCATCACAAGATAACAGTAGATCATAATCTGTCAGAGGGAGCAGAGCTGTAGTGTAAGATGTTACACTTGACTACACAACATTGAAATGAGTTACACGCGCACACGCACACACACACACACACACACACACACACACACACACACAGACACACACGACGGGAAGAGAGAGATGATGATGAAGAGTGATGGTAACAAATCAATCTTTTAGAATTCAAGGAATCATATAAGCTGCTTGGAAATGACTAAAGAAATCGACTAAGACCAATACGACCAATTAGTCGACTAACCGAAGGGGCAGCCCTAATAAAATCACTAAAAACAGCATATATTTATATATATATATATATATATATATATATAGAAAAGGTTTGTGTGTTACAGTCTTTGTGAATAATTATCCTGTAATCTTTAACACAGAACTAAAGCATCAAATCTTCCCAATTGAGAAGTGTGAACAAGTGAATAATTGACTTCTTCTTTCTTTTCTTTTTTTAAGATTATTTAAACGATTAATCCAATCAATTATCAAAACAGTTTATTATTTTTCTGTTGATTGACAAATGAATTAACCAGCCAATCATTTTCAGCTCCACTTCACTGCAACCCTTTAATCTTTTTTTTTTTGTTATTTTATGAAAATAATAATTACGGGCTGAACATGAGACTTCTACACAGGGATTTTTTTACAGTCCTTTTCAAATCAATATTTTACTCAAACTTTTACTGATAAAATTAATCATTGTGATGCACCCTCAATGATTTAATCTCTCTGTAACAACACTCAGCACTCAAGAAGCATCACAATGCAACTGGAGATTCTGAGGTTTCAGGATTTCCAGGTGAAATAAATATATATATATATATATATATACACACACTTATAAATAAGGGCATGAGCCGAGCTTCCTGAAAATAAAGTAGGCTGTACTGCATTTCAAGCCACATTATGCCACTGCCTGGCTGTCAGGCAGGGGGGAATGTCCGTGGTTACTTCAGCCCTATCCATGTCCCTGTCAGGGGTTTCATCTCATACTGTAGGCTATGTCATCTTCACATCTCATTTCATGGCACTCTGAAAACTGAAGTCAACTCAGAGGAGCAGGAGTGCAATCCTCAAGTGTGTATAGAGAAATTCCCAGATGTAGGTAGAGTCATATGATGTTGTCACATCAGATTTAGCAGTAGAAAAGCACAACACTCCTAAAAGGTATTCAGATACGGGCCTGTAGAGAATTATTTGCCTTTCAATGAGAGGCAAGAGATAGTGTTCATTTCCCAAAAGCAAGACTTATTTATACTTTTATTCATGCATGTCAGTCGTGAAAACATGATTATCAAACACTGTTAGGGAATAAAAATAAAAAACTGCTGACATTGTTTTTTGTAATAGGTAACTTCACAGCCATGAGTCTCTTATTGGATTAGTGGATGTGTGTGCTGCTAAAATATTCTTCTAACAGAATTGTAGATATGAAGAGATTAGACAAGACATGGACATCAAATAGTTCTAGCCTCAAGTAAACACACTGTCTGCTACAATATGATGCAAAAACAGAAGTTTCTTTTATAAATAGCAACCTCAATTTCCGGGCTGTTGATAGTATGTAAGAGAAAGAGGAGAGTTGCTCAAGTAAGAGGACATAATGATTATTACTGTTATTGTGCGCCGACGACAAATTTGGACACATTGTGTTTTAAAGCCTTGGCAATAATGTTCTTAAAACTTCCATACAAATACATTTTGTTTGAATTTGATGTGTTTACACTTAGGGCTGGACGATTATTCAATATGATAAATTATCCCCTTTCAATGGAATCATGTTGCGAGGAAATCATATAACGTCATGCACAATAACATCTTCTAAATTCATAAATACAAGCACATACACCCTCAAATTTCTCTGCAAATGTAAATATGTTCAGGGACTATTATTTTTAAGATTGAGGTTTTGTTTTTTTATGTCACACTTTACATTACCACTTGGTTCAATGCAATAAAAAAACTGGACTACAGTTAATTCAAACTATTGTCTTTATCAGATTGCTCTGCATTTGTGTGCATGCATGTTAACATAGTCACTGTATAGCTGGAAATATTGTTTTTCCCTTGAAACTGTTACATGCATCTTGCACCAAAGTTCATTATTAAATAAGAAAATACTCAGTACAAGTATTAAATCCCACAAGAGTATACAAAAATAGGCTTTACCCTATGGTTATTTCATATGGACTATTTATTTATTGAATAATCAGAAAACATGCTATATAGTAATAGAGAATGTTGGCCATATCGCCCAGCCCTATTTACACCACAGAGTAAAGTGAGCTCAATCAATCAGTACAGCACGCACAAGTCACAGATGCATGTCTGCACGCAATTTTGATTGCCATAATAACTGCAGTGATGAATTGTCATTTGACCAATTTGTTTCATTGAAACCTCAGCAAGCAATTCAACAAAGCATTCTATACGTTTAGGTACATGGCTACTGGCCACTAACACAGACACAAAGCAGCTAAAACAACTAACCACTGTTTCAGTTGGACTCATTTATTCATTCCCTTCAGCGATCCTCATTTAAAAGACAAGAATAGCCGATGTCATAATGATCGGAAATGGCTGACCATTTCCAAAGAGTTAGAGAAATTCAGGGATTTCATTCTTTTTTTTTTACCCAAATTTACATGAAACAACCATAGCAACTCTCAATACCCCGTAATTTACTGAATGGCCCCATCTGTGAGTCACTGCTACTGATTCATAACTCTTTCTTTGGAAATATTATGAACATGTTGAGCTGGTAAACACATTTCTTCGCCATCATCTGGCCACCATCTTTTTCTGAACACTGATACAGGTGAAATAATCTTTTGAAGTTTTAATGCCAGTAAATATTCACAACCTCCACTAGCCACACACTTTTCTGGCAAAAACTCTGTATGGCCACATCTTAACTTTAGTTCAGACAGCCAACCCACAGAACAGATTTTCTATGTCTATGCAAAATAGAGAGCAGAGTTGATATTTGGCATTTAGTCTGAAGTTGTCACTACCCACAAGCAAATACCAAGCTCAGCAGCACAGCAGAGACTGGGAAGTGACAATAATAAAAACAAACACTGTTAAACAAACAACGTCCAACGACCATTGCTGGGAATATACTTTCTAGTGAAGTGAGATGGATAAATCTACAGCCTAAAATCCACCTGATATGCAGCAGCAGGCTGAAACACACCAGCTCTGCAGCAGATAATTATTCATTTAAGTGTATCAAAATTACAATAAGTCAGAGCAGACAGCCTCTTAATATGAAATGTTATGGAGTGTGGATAAACAGCAGATGACCATCAGTACGTGCTTATAGCCTGCTGTAAGCTTCAGGTTGACAAAGGGTGTAGCTGAGTGAAGAGCAGGAGCTCAGCAGTGTGTCGATGCAATTATGATAAGAAGAACAGCAAAGTAAGCTGTCACATAAAAGCATGGCTTTGAGTTGAAACATTTAGGGTGAAGCTGAATATGAAGTGTGTGTGTGTGTGTGTGGAGAAAATGTGAATTACTATCTAGTAGTGTGTAAGAATGTGTGTATGTGTGTGTGTCTCAAAATACAATATTACAGAGAAAAACATATTCACACATATTACTAAGGCCAATATGTGTACAACAAGTTTAATTCAAAACAATGAATCAACCCACACAAACAAAACAAAAACAAAAGGACATGAATTCCCAATGAATGTCACTGACTGCAGAGAGCTATCATAACAGTAACTAGCACCCAGCGTTAGCATTGTAAGACAGCGTTAAAACAGAGGTTAGCCTCTGTAGCATCATAGGCTAACTACCAACCACACACAATACACATGCTAGCAAGAAGCACCAACTATCCTCTGCCAGCGTCTCAGTACAGAATAAAGTCTCTGGGAAAAGTCGACCAAAACTGCCGAAAGCAGGACAGGAAAACTTCAAATGTGGCTCGAAATAGTCTTTGAGGTCGGCAAAGAAAACAGAAGTCTGGCAGTAGCAGCAGGGAGAAAGGCATATTACATCAAACATATTATTCCTCCACAAATCATCCTGCAGAAACATGGCTAGCTTGTTTAGGAAACTCTTAATGAGCAGCAGCAGGTGGTTTGACCCGATCTGTAGTAGACATCCATCTTAGTAGAAAATACAAGCCCACAATTTAACAGCACATTAGCTACAGGCTCCAAAATGACCACAAATTAAATTAAAAAGAAAATGAAATAAAAGCCGAATGTTACAACCATAGATTGTATATAACCTATTTGACAGTAGGATCTCTTCCAGGGTTGTTGTGCTAGTTTTAGCTGTACTTCTACTTAATAAACTGAAAAGTCATTTTCCAAGTTATGTAACTCAACTTACATTTTAAGAAGTCATTTTTAAAGGACTGGAACACGACTGCAATGGTAACAGGCAGGACAAAACCAGTTCATAGATTACATCTACTTGTAACTGTGCTAATCCATGGACACCATTAGAACACATTCAAGTAAAATGAGTACACATTAACCACAAAAGGAAATCTCTTCTTGGTAAGACATTTTTTTTTTTTTTTATCATATAATGCAGTCGCAGAGAGGACAGAACAAATGAAAAAATTTGAGCATAAATTTTAATTTACATTGACTGACCTTTTCAACTATAAGGCAAGCCACTTTCAAAAGGAACAGTGAATAGTTTCTTAAACAGCCAGTGACAGCTGACAAAAGAATGACTGCCTTTAATCCTCACAAAATCCTGCGTATTAGTGGGATATGTAAAGGTTAACTCGTGACCCTTCATTATGTGGACATAATGGCATATTTTTAAGGGCACTACACATCTGCAAATTGGGGACATCTTATAGTCAGTGGTGCAGAGTAGTTTCAAATAAAGATTCTCCAAAAAGGATTCTGTGCAGTGTAAGAGCCGGTTAAGCACATATTTAGTTTTATTTGTTGAATTGTTTATGTTCTCGCATGTTATATATGTTCTGCAGAGCCAGCAAGGTGTCAGGGAGAATAAAAAATAAAATGATGCTCACAATTTAATAGTTCATGCTCCCTATTTAGTATAACTTATCACCTTCATGCCATTTGTCTTGTGGTTGTACTTTAGGTTTTGGCTGTGTGCTATCTTTGACATCCCTTAAATATATTTTACAGGATAACGGACTGTTTTCTGTCATAAAAAAATGACTGCAGATATCATCCATTTGATTAAAAACCCAGCTCTGGGGTTGTGGAGCGCTTTATAAATGTCTTCTTCATCTTCTTCAAACGTACGGCTGATTGACTGCTCCATGCCAAAGGTGTTTGCTTTGCTCTCTAAGGGGGCATTAGCCAAAATATATAATATGATATGTCATTGATTAAATCAAGATTACAAACAATTGAATTATGAGATACGGTAATATATCTCATATATACTCATATATACGATGTGTTTTTTAAATAGTGAATTTTAGGTGGACAATTTGATATTATTCTTTCTTTGAGTGTTAAAATCTAACTTTTTATTATTTACAGCAGAAGGTAGTGACATAAGCCGGTCTGCAAATTGGACATTACATTATACTGTGCAGGTGTTTCTGTTATTTGGTTCACCCATGTGTACAGTATGTGTTCATAGTGTCAAGTTCCCCAGTTCTGGAGCCTCAGATAACTCTGCTGACTCTAAGCCTCAGCCGAACCTTCTCAGCCATGTTGCTTATCCCCACTTGCCATGTGCTTTCAAAAAGTCAAATTTACACAACACTACTTTCAAATTATAAATATAGAGCTCTCACTTCTCTGATATCAATTCACACTAAAGCAAATTAGTCGGTATCATCTCTCGCC
Source organism: Bovichtus variegatus (assembly GCA_943593645.1). Classification (NCBI taxonomy): domain Eukaryota; kingdom Metazoa; phylum Chordata; class Actinopteri; order Perciformes; family Bovichtidae; genus Bovichtus; species Bovichtus variegatus. The sequence goes on along the minus strand of CALSCE010009344.1, from coordinate 13,069,354 downwards.
ACCTCCTCGGCTGCTTTTTTTTCAAATGTATCACGTCCTCAAAATCCTCTTGGGCAATTGGTGCCTTTGGGCCTCATGAGTTGGACGGATTTTTCTTTTCAGATTGTTGGTCACGTTTGCAGGCGGCTTCAAAACCAAACACTGTTATGAGGACTGAATGGTCCAAGCGTTGAACTCTGGATTCCCAGAGGCTTGCAAATATTCAAGACAGTTCCAGAAGCACCTCGGATTATCGTAGATTTCCGTCAAGGTTTGGTTTTTGATCCACTTATGGGCTTGATCCAATTAGTTTGGAATAAAGGGGTCTCAATGAAAACACAATTAGTCACTCTTGTTTGCTGGCTGCAATCGTCCTGACCACAGCCTGTTTCCAGTATCGCCTGCCTGCCTCTTGCCTGCTAAGTTTGCCCTCACTTACCTGTTGCCTCTCTGCTTTGAACTCTCACCAAGTAAACAATTGATTGCTTTCAACTGCTCTGCCTCTGACTCCTGCTTGTGAGTCCACATCTCTGTGTTCAGAGCTGTTCCTGCAATTTCCCTCTCTAGTCATCTTATACAAACAATCGCTGCTCTTGCCTTCTCCCCGTCTTCTCCTTTTAGAAAATTCTCGGCTCATTTTTTGGTGTCCTATTTTACACAATTCATTATACATCCCTCCCCCCATTTCTTCGTTGTCACCCTGCTCTTTTTCTCTCTGGCTCTCACTTTCCTTCCCGCAGTTGCTCATCTCCCGTCCCAGACAGGACAATGCTGTGTGATGTCAGAATAGGAAGGGACTACTTCTGCTCCATCGCACAAGACAAGACAAAAACCCACACAATGCTCATCTCAGAGTGCTGAGCATGTTGACGAGGCTTACACAGGGCCGAGGTCCAGAGTCTTACACATTTCTCTGCCAAGCAATTGTTTCCCTCATTTTCATCCTGCAAACAGCTCAGAAATCTATGTCACATTGAGAGTGGACATGAAGCCTGCAAACACATTTTTTTAAGATAAAATATATAAATTATCGAGGCATATCTTGCATTTCTTACATCCTTCAGAATATTGATTTGATATTTTTGTTGACCTCAGTCATCTGGGCTCAAAAATTCAAGTGGAAACATTTCCAGGAAATTACATATAATTGCAATCTAACCACTGATGTGTGCCGGGAACTGATGTTATGTTATGTTACCAGAACCAAGCTCTTCATAGGATTGCCCCTCGTATTGAACTCAGCAGGACAAACTGCATTCAATTGACCGAGTAATTTGTTTTATCTCTGGGATTTCCTGGACCAACTCTCTCGTTTCAGTCACTTTTGTCTTTTCCTCTGCTCCCCTGACCAGGCAAAGATGTGCATTAGGCCACATTAAAACAGTAATTTCATATTATTACATAATTGCCAAGCTGATGCAACTGGTTCTCAACTCATCCTGATTAAAGAGCAACTCAACGCCAGCTAAAAATCTTGCCTTTGCTGACCTCCAGTCGTTCGACTTCTCACCATGCTGCAGTGATTTAGAAGTGTACTCCAGGGGTGACATCACTTGTGGGTGTGGTCACAGGTGCCACACACCTTTCAGCTTTTCAGTCTGATATTTAGGTTCTTTTCCTGTTGCTTTTTAGCCATGCATGCTTGTGTCACGGCATCAGGACGACGATGTTAGAGCACACAAAGCATCCATCAAGTGTAATAAATTAGAGGAAACATGACAAATTCATCACATCACAAAAGGCTCAATTAGGTTGAGTGTGAATCCAATATGCCTCTTCTAGGTTGATGGCACACCACACTTCTAGATTGTCAACATTCAGACATATTTTCTGTTTCCCAGAACTTTAATATTGCTGCAGAACAATGGTTACCCTGCATAAAGTTGAGCAATAGCACAATCCATGTTTTGTGTGATTATTTCAGTTTCAACTTTCTTCCCTTTCAAGCCACTTGTTCACGTTTAAGCTTTGGCCTTTACCCACTGAAAGGCTAATTCAGTTGCAGATCGTTCCATCATTCTGGAAAACTGGCAATAATTAGATCAGTTGTGTCTTTTAAAGACACAGACTAATGCTTGTATGTCATTTTGATCAGATTAATCTTGACTGCTCTGCAGTAAGTAGGTAATGCGACACTGGTATTATTACTGATACTAACTGCTTGTTAGGTTTAGATTTGATTTTAATATTTGACTGATCACTTTTAATGCCTGTACTGATGTGTCTTCCATACAGTTTCTTTTTCTCTACTTGTGAACATTAACTGGATTACCCAGACTGTGTCAGATTGCACAATGTTAGTCAGTCACTGTGGTATTGGGAGTATTGCATAAAGGCTTCTTTTGTTTGTTATCTTGATAAATACAAAAGACACAAATATAAAACATGGCACAAAATAGTGGCATAGTCAGGTAGACAGGCTCCTAGATCTGGATGACAAGAATGAAAGCCAGCAGTAAACGGGAGCATTTTGTTCCCTTAGATTGGATACTTACACATAATGTTCGATTATGGAAACAGATATGGCTACGTGCTGCCATATAACCCTTTATATTGTTTTCTACGACATTTTTTATGGGATTCAGATTGCATTAAAACTGTATTTCAGAACACAAGGCCCGAGCTAAATATAGAACTTGTTTGAAAAAAAGGCATTGACAGTATTTTCTACTGTAGCTGTGAGCTATCTCATTACCACAGGGTGCCAGTTTTACAATACAGTTGATCAATGACGACAGACAAGAAATTCTCAAGCGCCATCGCTCGTTGGCTTACCTAAGCTTGGAGGGATGAGACACCTATCCATTTATCTGTATATATCTTTTTTTTTAATCAGGAAAAATCCAGTTGTGCAATTTTGAAGAGGAAGTAATGAGCGAATGTAGTTATAGCTGAGGGGAAACAGACAAAGTAATCTTTAACAATTGTTTAACATACAGTATATATTGCGTGTGTAATCCCGACCTGGTTAGCATTTACAGTCCGCATTGCCTTTTGTCTGTAGACTTCACACTGGCTACTGTATATTGCATTTTTTAAGCAGTCTTCGTACCAATCACTCCACACTGAGAGGAAGAACTAGACATGTGGTTGTTGTCACGGAGATATTGTGTGGAGGTAAGATTGCATTTAGAGAGGTAATTTTGTTATTTTCGTCAAGGGATCACTTTTTTATTATGTTCATTAAAGTCTGACATTTTTACTATGTTTTTCCTTAGTCATTAAATCCCATTAAAAGACCAAAACCAAAAATGATTCAGTCCATCTGTCAGTACTTTCCTACACTGTTTCTGGCACCCAGCCCCAAGCCCCTTTGTCACTGTTGGAAATGCACATCCTTAAAAACAGGTAAGCGATAAGCGATATATATATATATACATATAAAGTTATATATAATATGCCATGAAGAATCCCATAAGCAGCTGGGCACTGTATATGTTTTCCAGATGTTACACAGTAAATAGAGCGTTAGTTTGGGGACTATTTTATTTACAACAGCAGGATGATGTATGAGGGACTGATTCAAGTTACCGTATGTCAAGTTCAATATGTGCATGCAGCCCTACACAAAATCAAATATCCAGCTGTGGAATAGATACAGGCAGTTCTTCAGGTTTAATTACAAGGGCAGAATGTTTGAATCATCCCTTTTGAATTTTGCCCTGTATATAACAGCTGAATCAGACACATAGATGGGCTCTGTGTAGTGTCCTGGATCGGATAGATGGTCGTGTTATTTATTGACACTTAAAGGTACAGTTAAAGGAAACATAAAAGGTCGCATTAGTTTCTAAAATGGCTATTTGTGTGCTGAAATATTTGTATAATGGACTGAAAGGCCCGTAAATTAATATTTATTGTACCTGTAATGCAAGCTCCTGCACTAAAACACACAATATTCAGATGTTTTGAAAGTCAGAGAAAAGTATATGTGCTCCACACGCTATGTTAACACTTTGCAAAATGTATGCGGTTTGAATTAATGACCAAAATACAAGCAAACTTGGTGAGAGCTATAAATATTACAAATAACTCTTAAAAAGCTTTATTTCACTGGGATAGTCTGAGAGTCTCTAGAGACTAAAAAAATACCTTTGAGTGGTTTTGGATGAACATTTAAGATTTACATATGCAAAACATGCCAAAGTACTGCACAGGTAAGTGATGCAACAAAAACATATTGCCAGAAGCCACACAATAACAAGTACTGCATTGCTGCTAATTCAGAAGTCTTTGAATTGGAAATCATTTAAAGAAAGTAAATCTGTAATTTCAAAGAATTGAAATAATGCAAATAGTTATAGTACTGTAAGCACTAAAGCATTGGCACTAAAGAAAACAAATGTCAAAAGCTGCCCACAAGCAGACATGGCAAATGTTTATCCGTACACACAATGCCTGAGGTCGCAATAATCTCTTTAGTTCCCACAACAGTTACACGTTGTGTGTCTGTCACAGCTGCTCCTGCGTCAGTCTCATCCCCTGCCACCTTTGTGTGTGTGTGTGTGTTTATGTCTCTTTTTCAAATGCTGACATTTCCCACCTGTCCACCAGCCACTCTCACTGTGTTTTCCCTGGAGTCTGACTCCCTGCACAGCTGGTGATCCTCTCCTCTGCTGTGTCTCAATCGCAAATTATACACTAATTCTCAGTATGCAGAGGTTGACACTGCATACAAAAATAAGTATTTTTAGCTGTCATAAACAAGTGTTTTCTGTGGCCATGTTATCTATAGTGATTTAATAGGAGATAGATATTAAATCATGATTCCTTCACGTTTTCCAATCCTCAATCCTTCAGAGAAGGCTAAGGTGTATGTTGTTCTCACAAAGAATGTGGGGTGGGGGTATTGCTGAACTATAATAGTAAACTGACCACAGGGACAAACCCTGTTTGGCCAGATGAGACGATAATCTATAGATGAATCTTGACTGATAGTAAAGGTTTTCTTGGTGTTATTTCAGTGCTGCATGTTCTGAATACAACAGCACAACTTACCATTGTTGCTAACCAGTAGCTTCCCCTCCTGGACACAGTTCACCCTTTTCCAAATGAATACTTTTGTGAGGAAAATGCAACCCGACAGTGACTTATGTTTACTTCAATGGCCTCCCCAGACGCTGGATTTCAACCCAACAGAGAACCATAGGGCTGAGTGACAACAGATTGAAGAATCTGCAGGGAACATGTGATGGAACTGGTGCTTGAAGTATCTGAAATAACTCAAGAGAGGATGAGTAATAATGTTTCATGTTAACATGATGGACATTTGACTACAGGAATGGTAAATATACAATATTTGTTTCAATTCATTCATTCATTCATTGATCTGTACATCGTGTACAGCAGCCCATTTCTTGTGTGAAAGGAGGGTTTACGCCATCCAATCAAAGTGTAATATAGCTGTTCCGTCACAAAGTTGCAATGTTGCACAGTAGTGGTAGCAGTTGCTAGAGGAAGTTAATGTTTTTCACAAATTTGAAGAAAATTGTCCAATTTAAGAGATTTATTTTTGTCGACTTACAACAATCTCTACCGCTGTGTCAGTGTCATTTAGCTTCCCAGCTCGCTTGCTAAAGAGAAATGATGTTCCCATTCTAACCAATTGTCAATTTTCTCTCCAAAATGTGAAAAAAGCCATCAATAGCCACAACACCAGACCTACTGCATATCTTCTGGACAAATCAAAGATGGGGTAGGGGAAACAATTTCAATTACAGTAAAATTAGAAAAATTGGCTTCCCTCATGAGATAACATCACACTGTGGACACAACACATTTTTTCAGTATAATTACATATCTGTTTAACCGTATTTCTCCTTTATAATGAAGAAATACATGCTTACATGTATGGTTGCCAGGCTGCAAACAAAGAGTGGCATATATGTGTATTTTGGGAACATGGGAAAATTTGTCCCAACTTCATGAATTGTCCATAGCAATCAGATCTCTTGTGTCTAATAGATTTTGGGATAATAGCCATCCGTGCAGACATTTGCAATTGCATTCAAAAAAAAGTTGTGCACAAAGAGTGTTTTCAGATGGAAGTTGATGACAGTCGACTCTGTGTTTGGCGGTCTATGGCCCGTTTTAGCCTCAAGTATCTGCACATTGAATGGGGGTCACAAATAATACACCAATTGTGTCCCTCAAACTCAGGCAAAAGCGGGACCAACTCCTCAGGCTGCATTCAGAGGAGCATTTGGATGAAGACAGCCTTGTCATATTTGGTCTAGAAATGCAGACTTCAAAGGATGCAGCCCCTGAATTGGGCCACAGTGAATATGTGTACAACAGCCTCAACTCAGTGATGCGCACGCAGGAGACTCTTCATCATTACTAATTGGGTTATACCACAAAATGCAAAACCCTCACCCATCTCTGCACATTATATGCCATGGCTTGATTAGCCATGTCTTTACATGAATAGGCTTAGTCATTGATTATTTGTTTATATGGCCATCGAAGGACGGTTCCCTTTATGTGATTAAGCATTCGTCATAAATATGGAGGACAATACAGTCTGAGATACCATGACTAATTTCTACTGACTGCCCTGAATGCTTGGACAGAGCCTGTTTTGAAAGGCTGTCTGTGCTACCCTGCAGAAACATTTCAACCTTATGTAACTGCCTATGAATTGAAAGCATTTATGGCAAGGAAGCTGAAATTCCAGCTGTAATTTTTCGGATGCTTTCTCTGTATCGTCTCTCCTTCTCACTGCATCTTTGTCCTCCCTGGCTTCCATTTTATTTTATTCGAGAGCATCAATTAATTACTATGGAATGTTATTGTTTGTTTCCCCTTGCAAACTAGATTATGCTGCTGTGTCAGCTGGGGCTTGGAAAAAAGAATCCCTTAATCTCATCTGGATCAGCCTGGGTAAATAATAGTTAATACAACATTTAAAAAACCCAGCTTGCTTCATATGCTCTTGTGTAGGAAGATGAGCTTCTAAAATTCTTTAATGCAATGAATGACTCCAGACTCCAACAGCTTTCTGACTGTCCTCTGGTGTCAACAGCAGTAGGAGGCGTTTTCCTCTTTAGGGGAAGTAGATTTTTCAAAATACTTGGTTGCATTGGTTAAAATGCATATTATTATTCGCTCATGGGAGAATGAGTAAAGGATGATGTGACATGAATGTTATACAGTAAAATAGACATATAATACCTGTCCTGACTGATTAAACAAGTAGTAAAATAGAGCACATCTTTGGTTTGCTCTACATTTGAGAAATCTTACCAGGGCCTCTTCTTCGTTTGAGCAACATCAATAAACATACATCTTAAAAGAAAAGAAAAAGGAAAAGACTTTCCTATAATGACCACTGTTTATAACAACCTATGTAATGCCCATCACAATTTCCTAGAGCTCAAATGCACTGCTGTCAAAGAAAACCATATATCTCCAAATTTGATGATTTAGGTTTTTCAGCCTGCTCACTCAACTCACACTACTTATTAAGCTAAAGAAACCCTTTAAAAACTCATTGGATTATCTGAAGGATGTGTGGTTTCTTTCGTCGTGATGTTGTGATGATGATGAAGGAATCTCTGCTGACACCGGCTTCGTTGCATATAAAAGGTTTATTACAAGTAGCACAGCATCAAACACCAAAAACAGGCGATGTGAGGATTCCAAGCCAAAATGAACCCTCTCCCTTTACATCACTCTGTCCCTGTTATTTATGGGGCACAGAGACCACCTCACCCCCTAGCAGGTCATCTGAGGTCAATGTATCCCACATGTTATTTAGTAAAGACACATGTCCTATTCCCTAGTGTGTAGAGGAGAGGCTCCTTCCAACATTCCTCAGGATCCCTTATCTAGAAATGTACTCCTCCATGATAAAGAAAATAAACATTGTGTATTGCCAGGTTATACACCACATATTTATTGTGACAAAACTGAAAACCGGGCAATTGAAATGTTGTTATTCTGGAGATACATGGCTTTCATATGAAAGTGATTTCTTGTTTTGTCTGACCAACAGTGCAAAACCCAAAGGTGTTCAGTTTTAATATCATAGAAGATTTAGAAAACCAACAAATGTTGACATTTAAAAAGCTTGTAGTAGTCAATCTCTGACATTTATGCGTTAAAAAAAAAAAGACTCAAACAATGAATAAATGATCAAGATGTTTTCTCATTAAATATTAAATGATATGAAATATTGTATTTCCTTCACACAATCAAATATAGAAGCATGGGTGACCTTCAAGATAACGGCCCTTTCTGTATGATTAACAACAACTCAAATGTGGCATCTAACAGCAAGAGCCAGTTAGAGTTGTGTTTAATGTCTACCTGGCAACAGATCCTGTCATCACATGGATGCCACTCGACTCCTATTAAAATCCGCTGCAGCGAAATTGTTTCCTCCTCCTTGGACTAGCATAGCCAAGGTCACTGCAAAAAAAAAAAAAAATCCACAGGGTAACCTTGTGAAACTAAGCTGCATGTGTCCCCAGAGTCCTTGGATTACACCAACACAAGGGTTGACAAAGTTACTTTGAAACTGTAATAAAACATATATAGGTTAGGGGACAGGCATGATTTTCAAGCAGTAAACATGTTGTATTACTCCAGCTTAAGTATGTAATAATGGTAATATGATCTATATTTTATCATTCATGTGTAGGCATTTCTTTTCCTTGTTATTTTTCTTAAATGAAAAAACTGAATGGAAAGTTAAAACCTATGTGCACACGATGCACAGCTGCTCTCTGAGCAAGTTGCTCCATTTAATAATATCTATAGTCTCAGCAGTTACACATCTGAGTACCATAGTGGAAGCATATAAGTGAGAGGATGTAGCTTCCAATCATGCAAGAGATTTTCTCACAATGAGTGACTTCTAACTTACTTCCTGTCAATGAGGCAAAGTCTGTACGCCATCTCAAACAATGGGAGTCCATTATATACACTTCTGCAGAAATGAACTCAGCCAATCAACACTTCTTCTTTCGACATGAATCGTTTCTATATAATAAATGAATTCAAGACAATGTACAAAAATGTTACTAATGTATTAATACTTGATACTAATTGATACACATGCATGCTTTCTACCATCGTAGTTGAACACTCACTGTCGATAAACATTACTGTGAACTTATTGGAAGAAGATTATTTTCATTATTGATTAATCTTCCGATTAATCGTTTTATCTATAAAATGTGAGAAAATAGTGAGAAATGTCCATCAGTTACTCAAAGTCCAAGGTGATGCCTTTAAATGTCTTGTTTTGTCAGTCAAAAAAAACCCAAAGATATTCAGTTTAATATGTAATCAAGCAGAAAAAAAAGACATTTTAAGGGGCTTAATAGAGAATTTTTGCAGGAAAAATTACTTTAACGATTAATCGATTATCAAAATAGTTGCCGATCATTTTTCTGACGATCGACTTATCGATTAGTCGTTGCAGCTCTACACTGTACACAAGTTATTACTCACATACAAAAAAAAACTCAACTATATTCAGAATTCACATCAAATCTCCAATCTGTCATTTTTAACCACAAACGCAAGAAGGCTATTTACATACATAATTGTAAAGCTTGAATTACAAATAAAGAAATCTAACTGGTCATAAGAAGTTACAGGCATATATTGTTTATTTATTTTTATCAATTGCTATTAAGAGACCTATTCATTCATTCAGGAGTGATGGTAGGTTCTTATCTTGTGTTTCATACATTGGTGGTGGGGTCACCCTTTTGTTTACAAAGGCCTGTGCCTTTAGTTACTTTTAAATGTATGATTACCCAAGTGTGACGCAAGAGACTTTTCCAGTATTGCACAATACACTGGTAGCCTCGAAATAAAAAGGTGCTTTGTTTGCTGCTCATTTAAGCAGTGCCTCTAAAAATGCACACATGACCGTGAGAGTGAAAGGATTTCACATCAATGCATCACCAAATCAATCTGACCAGTAAGACTTAGATAGATAGAGCCGATAGAAGGTCAACCACGTGACATCTGTGTTTACAGGTTTGCAAAAAATATGTCGTATTTGCATTTTGTGTGAAAGGAATTGAAAGGGGATAAAAGGTAATGGCGTGTGGTTTATGTTTCACACGGATCCAAGGAAACAGTTCATCAGCTGCAGATTGCTTTGGAGCAGTTTTGCAAAACAGTAAAAAGTCTGAACAGCTGGCGACTCACAGCGCACCGCCTGGCGCCCACAGCTCTCCAGGCTGATAAGTGCTCTGAAAGAGGTAGGGGGTATTCATTCAGGGCTGAGACTCGCCATAACACCAACAACCCAGAGAGCTGTAAAGTTAAATTAAAGAAACACCACCCTGGTGATCTAGAGCATTAATAACACAGTTTATGTTGCAGCGTTGTGCGTTCTGGTGACAGCAGGCGCTCAACAGAAGGTAAGCGCACATGGGCGAACATTTGTCCGTTTGAGTCAGTGACCGAAAATTAACTTTTAAAAAGTTGACCCAGCGACAGAAGCATATCGGGAGGCTACAATGTCTTGCTCTGCCTCCTATCCTGAGAAAACACGGAGGTCCTCTGGTGTTGCATGTGGAAAGAGACCACCAGATTTGGAGCTGTCTGAAACCACTTTTACCACGCCTGAACAAGGGACACATGCGGGCAGCGAGACGTTTTCCGAAAGAGACAAAACGCTAGAGGATGGTAACTCTGCCACTAATGTACCAAATGTTCACCTCCACCCGTACTTATCTCATCCACGGATGTCTGTACGGATGTCGGTGTACAGCACTGGGGTCCGTCCAGTCCTCACCCGCGCCTACATCCAAGGACGCGTGTATAACTTTCTGGAAAGGCCGTCTGGCTGGAAATGCTTCGTGTATCACTTCACAGTGTGAGTGTTTTTTATTTTCATAATCATCCAGATCCATGGGGTATTCAAGGGTATAATTGCAACTCTAAGAACCTGATTATACAGGGAGTTAATTGCGCATGTAGAGCCTTGGAAGCCCTCGCTACAAAGAACTGTTAATCCTGTGAATTTTAGAAAGATGCTGCACAGATATCGCAGCTCAATTGTAAGTCCCTCTAGAAATATTATAAGGATATTTAAGTCTAGCAATAGCAGATTAAAAAATACCACATAATTAATCACAGACAAGAGAAACTCAGAAAAAATACGCTCTCATAGGAGTACTAAAATCATATTAAACATATCTTTCATTTGGGAGACTAATCTCCTCAGCAACACTGAACATTTAATTTTAGAACAACACAGAGGGGTGTCAGGTTTGCATTCAGTAGGTCTATAAGAACAGAGCTTTTCAACCTGACGGGATTTTTAAGTAGCTACTTTTGTACTTGCTGACAGTATGACAGGTATGTGAAACTACCTGGTTTAATGAAAACATAAGTAATACCGCTCGTAATGAACATAAATCTTGGAGTAATCCAGTGTGCAATGGATTTTATCTGCTAAAGCTCCAATATCATGAAGTTGTCACATTATGGTCCACCACTCAAAATTGATGTGACAGTTTTGTCAGGTAGCCTGAAAATGTGTCTTTTTTTGACAAATGAAATGTTACTCATGATAAGGAGCTCTCTATGCACCACTGATGTAATGCCAAAGCATACATTTTGCTGCTTTTCTTTTTTGGTATCACCCACGCCTGGGAAACTGACAGTCCAATAGATCCAGTCTGAATGTTCAGGCAGAGGTTTAGGAATGTGGGATATGATCTACCAGCTCACCCCCATGTGAGCTGACTGTCCCAACTTGCTGGCACTGATAGCAGGCAGCTAAACTTGGCAGCGTGTGTGTGCTGTGGAGGAGGTAGTGGCCCTGTCTGGCGCTGCCACCCTGTGACCCGGAGGGGATGCAGACTGTCGGAGCAGGTTAGAGTCTCGGTGACTCAAGGGGAGCATGAGCCAACATAGTG
>CALSCE010009344.1:13044279-13054730 GCA_943593645.1 Bovichtus variegatus | reverse complement strand
AGACAGAGAGGGAGAGAGACGGAGACAGAGAGAGAGAGAGAGAGAGAGGGTGTGGGTGCGTGCGCCTGTCTGAATGAATATGTGCGCGGTCCTGTGACCGTCTCCATGACAAAGGGATGTATGAAGCGGGAGCTTTGAGTCCTTATCTCTGTGTGTCGCTGTGTTAAAAAGACAAAATCACAAATTATTGTGGGAGCAACGTGTTTGATAGCGGTGCCGGGTTAAGAAGATGGTTAGTGTGCAGTGTTACTCTGTCTGTGTGTACAATACTAACACATCACCTGGCGAAACAACCTGAAGTTAACCCATTCGCTCAATACAACAGATCACACAACACAGCTCAGGGAATGAAAACCACATCAACACATGTACAAACATTCACAACAGTACAGCAGCTCTACGTTTACTTAGCCGTGTAATGTTAATGTACACTAAATAATATACTATGCCCAGTGGAGGTTCAGTTTATATATGGAAAGGCAATTTAGATCTTAGCTTAGCTGGAAAATCCTTTGAGATGAAGTAAAGCAGCGTGTCTTTGTTGGTGGCGGCGTGTCGCCGGTCGAGTCGTTGTGTCTTTGTGCTAATCAGCTGTGTGCAGGTCGAAGGAAACCGTTCACTCGGTTTGTTATTTTGCAGAATACAGTAAGCTCCTTGCTAACTACATGTTGCCCCTATTGTAAAGGCTCGCCGGCTGTGCAGAGCCACCCATATAGACTAAACTTGTTTACTTTGGAAGGTCGCTCGCTTCCTCTGCCATTAAAGGACAAAGTCCAATGATCAGAGAGCCATCCGACGATGTGAACTGCAGGGGCATGCTTCCCGCTGGGCCGATGCCCACCGGGAAGAGGAAAGAGACGCGGGAAAGAGAAAGAACACATGGATGTGTTTTGGTTTTATCAGCCGAGTTTTCACACCTACGTGCAAAAGGTGACGCCGGGTTGCAGGAAGAGAAACAAAAACACAGCATCAACACAGCAACTCCAAATGAAATACAAACAAAAAAACCTAAAAACTAATTCAGGTGCGTTGTACTCTCAATGCCATTCCCGTCTCAAAGGGGATAGTTAATGTATATTGTTTTTAAGAAACTATAAGAACTACAGAGTCATTTTTGCTGTGTTGTGCTGTCTACTTCTTCTGTTCTTTCAGACAGAGCTAGCTGCTTTGTTAGGCTTGTTACACACCAGTCCATCTTCCCTGAGCAGGTCTCTCCACGGTCTTTTATCTGTGTTGACGTGTGGCCTGCATTCAAACCTGCGTGTGTGTGTGTGTGTGTTAGTTAAAAGGGGGTATTTGGATTCCTGGCCCCTCTTCAATAAACCCAGGCTGTAGCATGTGGTGATAAGAGCCTCTGTGGTGCAAACACTGACTGGAAACTTTAACTCCCTCTACACATAGTTTCCATCTAGTGTGCTCATATAGGAGCAAGAAGACAGTGATTGTTTAGGGTTTAGGATTCTTTATAGTTTGAAACAATATCAACAGTGAGCAAATGCTTCCAACCCTGTGCAGTACTGTCTAGATATACCAGTTCCTTTCTCCCACGCCTCAGTACCACTTACACAGGAACACTTGCCATTGTAACTGCAATGTCCTTGGTCTCTCATGGGGAAACAAAAAAAGGCCAATTCCAAACATATCTCATTGAGCTTTACGTTACAGTATATGAATAACAAACAACGTCTGTCAATGTATGTTTTATTGCATATTATTACGGTAATTAATTTGTGTTCAGTGGGCATTAGAACTGCTCTTCTGTCACCGCACCAGGCATTGAAATAAAAACTGGCAGCTCAGCTATATCTAAACAGAAAGCCAACTTTCCAGTGCCTCCGTGTATTTTGATCGGGCCAATCATGAATAGTTTGTTCTGTCAGCTGATCGGCTAATGAATTCAGAAGGTGTCACGTGAATCCATTCAGAAGTTTCGCCGCGACGTCTCCTGCCAACGGAAATGAAAAGTTAATCAGTTTGTCCTTGCCACAATGCCAAGAGTTTCACAAAGCCTAATGCACATTCATTATTCATTTTCTAAGATATCCTGCTAACAGACAAACATAATCAAACAGGGGGAAACATTACCCCAACTTCAACTCTGATGCCGTAGACAATATTGCAGAAACAAAAAAAAAAAACAGGAATTTAGGCCTTTATGGCTCTGCAGGCTGAAACATGTGAGAACAAGGTTAGGACTTTTAGAATGGCTCATCGCCTATATGGCAGCGTTCCCTTCTTCCTCCACTAACATCACATTAAACAGGATCCCTCCCTATGACTTTTTAACAGCTGTGAAAAATTACTACTAAAATGTATTTTGAGTTACAAGGCGTAGCCCTTTGTTATATAAGCTGCTCTTTTTCCAAATACCAAAACGATTCTAGAAATGTTTCTGTTGAAGATTTAGGGAGTCAAAAACCCAAGGCCAAGAGAGTGATATGTTTCTGAAGCCTTTTCTCAAAGAAATATAATATCTTCCTCTTCAATAGTTTGAGGACTTACATATGATTGCTGTTGCAGTTGAAACACATACGACCTTGAGGGGGAATAAGGAGAGGTGTTTGTTCATACTGCGTGTGTGTGTGTGTGTGTGTGTGTGTGTGTGTGTGTGTGTGTGTGTGTGTGCTCATTATTTGACAAGTTTATCATGTGCTTTGCATTTATACGGAGTTCAGAGGGTTCACAGTATTTCCTCCAGAGGGCTGTCCTTGAATGTTTGCTCAATTTCAGTCTGATGCTTTTCCTGACGAAAATTTTAAGTAATGTTATGCTGTCTTGAAACTTTTTATATTTTTTATTTTTTGAAAGTTGTTGACTCAACCAGACACCAAAGCGGACTGAAGTTATCGCTGTTTAAATCAAAGTGTGAAATGTTGACATGAATATGAGGTGGAAAGTGGATCGAGGGGGATTCGTGTCTCCCTCTTCGACTCGACTGATGACAAGTTATGTAAAGCTTCGATTTGAGGAAAATTGAGTTTTCGTTAACCAATTGAATGATATAAGAACATCAATAAGGAACAAGAATGACCACCGACATGAAAAAAAACACCTTAATCATGGCTAATGTGTGTTCTGCATTATTTCCTACAGGTTTCTCATAGTTCTGGCCTGTCTGATCCTCAGCGTTCTGTCTACCATCAAACAGTACCAGGCCCTGGCTCACACAACGCTCTTCTGGGTGGTGAGTGTCGAATTAAATATCACTGAAAAGTAAGGCTGGGGAATAACCATAGAAGCATTGTTTTATTTCTCTGTAATTCGTCTCATCGTCAGATTGGATCTACCTCAAACACAGGCTTTAGTTTAAAAGCTAACGATTTCAATCTAAATTGGACGATCCTAACCCTCAGAGTTACAACACACTCAGTTCATTCACGAGACATTTTCATTTACCGGGCACGTTGCACGTTAATTAACATGTCTCACGTTATTTCATTAAATTTTTTTTTACATTACAGGTCATTTAGCAGACGCTTTTATCCAGAGCGACTTACAGTGAACTAACTACAGGGACAGTCCCCTGGAGCAACTCAGGGTTAAGAGCCTTGCTCAGGAGCACAATGGTGGCAGCCTGGTGTTGAACTCACACACTTCTGCTGTTCTATTTGGAACTACTAGACTACCACCACCGTTTCACTTCTGACTTCCATGTTGGCAGTCTCTGTGTTTTCGGCGCTCTGATTCTTTATTTATTTACATCTTTTTTCTATCATGCGCTACAGCTACCGTCGGAATATGCTCCTAATAATCAGGGAGTTATGCGTCCTGCTTCATCTATTATTCTTAACTTGCAGACAATGCCAAACAGCAACCCACACGTAGCATTGCATTGCATTTTTAACATTCTTAACTACAAATAATTATAAAATAACTTTCTTGAGCTTTTTTACTTAATCGTTTAACTTTTTTTAGTTTTACTGCGCCGTGTCGTCACATTCCTGTGTACATTGTGCATTTGGCAAATAAAGCAATTCTGATTCTGATTGTAGTTTCCACCTCAATGTAAATATGAAATGTTGTATCTGTAGTCCCTGGCCGAATGTTATGAAAACAATGCTTCAGCAAGCACTACAGTGCAACACAATAACACAGTACTATGCAATACAATACAGTTAAATACATTACCAAAGTAGCAGATATAAATAAACACAATGATAGTACAGCAGTGCCAGAGATGAGGTAGTATGAGTATTCATGATTGTAGGTTTGGGTTGCTTTAAGCCATCTCTAGTTTATGTTTAAAGGTTAAGTAATGAATGCTCTCTCTTAATTCAATAGGAACTTTATTCCAGTAGTGAGTGGCTCTGACTGAGAAGATGGTTTTCCCAAACTTGCTACGTCTGCATTACTACACATGACTACACAGGCCCCTCTGGTATTTGCACTTGTTGCCCTGCCGCTACTATCCTTCCGCATTAGGAACTGACTTACTGTGGGAGGTGCAAGCCCATGTAAAACTTAAAAAAAGAAAATAATGAAATAATTGTACTTTTGTACTATATTTTGTATTACTTTGTATGCTGCTCTCTCACAACTGCAGTCTGCAGATCCATGCCGCATCTCTCTTGTGGGGCAGTTTATACTCTAGCAGACTAGGGTTATATAAAATTGGATATAATATGATAGTTTTCTCCTTTTTTGACTATCCAGGTCTCTGGCACTGAAGATATTTTTGTCTGCAGTGTGAATTCTCAAGTCATGTAGTGGTGTGAAGCAATCAAAGTCTGAAAGACTAAAGACAGCTAAGGAGAGTTTGAAAAAAAAAAGAGAAGAATTGCTTCAACTCCAACTTTCAAGTGTTTTTTCAATACATGTGGTATACTCCCATAAAGATTATATAGATTATTGTAGCATTTACATGGATGAAACAACTTGTGTTCCTGCATGTTAAACTGCCTCATGTTGTGGTGCATAAGTAGCCAAATCTGTTTATATGCCAAATGAAAGTGATGACAACAGGTTTATCCCTCAAGTTCATGCAAGTCCACACTGTTTGTACAGTAGCGATGCTCCAAGAAGGTAGCAGTGTGTCAGTATAAGGGCCCTGTAAATAATGTAGGTTTCAAAATCAAAAGATCAAACTATCAGCTTTATAGATATTTTATGAGGTAGCATGCATCCCACATTTTTGTTTGGCCTCAAGGATGTGCCGAATGGCAAGAAACAATGAATGTAAACAAACGCTGTGTTTGTTTCCAAGAAAACCCCACGGTGTGCTGTATCTTTAATGATCCTGATCAGTGGTCCACAAACCACATGTGTCTACAAGATACAAGGAAAGTAATTGAGATGGGAAATAATCTTAATCTCAATTTTATCTACGTGTTCTCTTATAACAGCGCTGTTTACATTGTAGATGCAGCCCGCAGTCTCGTCTCCCGATCTGGTCTTTCCTGCAACTTTCACCATCTGCTCATCACTTCTGTTTTGTCTCTTTTTGTTGGCTGTCATCTGCAAAAGGCCTCATTCTGAGCTTCTGATTGTTTTGCGTTCCCGTTCCATGTCAAACAACACATTTAAATAAATATCCAACAAATAGAACGATGCTCACAAAGCAATGCACTTAGGAGACATTGAGTCATTATAAAGTTCCTTGAAATAACTCATATTTTGGATCACCTTGTTTAATAAAGCACAGGCAACATTTGTGATTAAACAGAGGTGTTCAATTAATATCCATGAGTTTGTATACTTTAAGAGGTGTCGCTGCATTCAACAATGTGATAGTGAAGATGTTGCTAAAAGAAAAAATATAAACCCTCAATTTCTGTAGTTTGAAAGCATTAGAAAGGGTTGATTGACCTCACCGCTACCTCACAAACGAACAATTTAGTGACAATTTATTTGGAACTACATCGGATTTTTCTCTGCAAACAATTTGAGGTCGTCCCTCTGGCCTAAGAGGGCGAAGGCTCCTCCTCTAATGTCAATAGTAAATGGGATCAACTTAACCCTGAGACAACAGCTGCTGAGCACAGGAACTGTTTGTGTGATGGGTGAGTCACTCAAGCTCAAACAAAAGAAAACCCCAAGAAAGGATAAAAAGGACTTGAGGATTTTCTTTGAAGAGGCTTGGAGTGTGCCACATGTGACAAGTTCACCTTGGGCTGAGGATAATGGGATGAAATGGTTATAGTGTTTCATGAGCCCACCACATCACTAATCTCAAATCCTACAGGTTCATTGGATTCAGAGAGATTCAGCCTTGAGTCAGAGCGGTTATTATGAAGGAAAGTGTCCATGGAATGTGTAAATAAATACCACAATATCATGAAATATACATTTTATGTCAAAATGTTATTCCTTTTTAAGTTAACCCTGGAGATATTTAATCTTCTTATTCTTCTCTCCGACACAGATAATGAATAATTAATATTTGCCATGGTACTAAACCTACCAAAATCTCAAACACTCATCTCTTCCGTCGTCTATCCCACAGGGACTGTTTTGTACTTTGTGCTTTCTGGTTTAGAGATTTGCTGTGACCCTGCCACTCTTTCATTCTCGCCTCCCCCACCACAGAAGCATCTTCTTTATCTTGTTTCTTTCTTCCTTCACACTCAAGGTTAACAGAGACCACTCTGTTCTTAACTTGGAGATCCAGCACTGGCTGACAGTGTTTGTAATAGTGTGTTTGGCCAGATGCTTGGCAGTTTGCCGAAAGGATCCACAATCCCAAAAGGCCTTGTTTGTTGCTGCCAAAAATGGGTGTAAACTTTCAACAAAAAAAAAGTATAGCTACAGTTTATTTATTTATTTATGGTTTGTTTGATAGGGAGAGAAACAGAAACTGAAACTGAAAGTCAAAACAGCTATCTGATACAAGCATCACAGTGCTTAGCGGATCCTAGTTTGCAACAGCCATCACTAGAAGGGCTTTTATGAAACTAAGAGATTAGAACAGTGAGGTAAAATTAAGGAAAAACAGAACACAGCAAGATGCAATAAAGCATTTCATGAATGCAAATTACTTTATTGGAAAAGCGAGCAAGAACAAGGGTTGGGGACAGAGGGATGACAAGCGGCGAGATTGAAGAGTGGTATGAACTGAGGGTCGAATGGGGATCGATGATGGGTTTATGTCGAAAGAGGTTGTGGATGGAATGAGACACAGCGTGACTAGATGAGGCATCCTAGCGTTGTTGTCTCCCTTGTGGTTCCTGTAATGTGAGAGAAAGAGGAGAGGAAGTAGAGAAGGGGGGATTTGATGGGTGAGGGATGTGAGCACCGATACATGGAAGAGAAAAAGGGTTTAGGTACAGGTAGATGGATGGGAATGAGTATTGGACTTTGTTCCTGAATTTATAATTATTTCTTGTTGATTTGTATTAATCCAACCAGGTGTAACACAGCTGTAAACCACCCAGTTTTAATGTTATTAGCCTATAGGCGTTATAAGTGGTTCTCAGTGTTATAGATGTGGGTAAGAAGGGGCCTGCTACCCCTTTGCTCTCATTCCAGTCACATATATAGCCGTAGAGCCCGCCTTCTCAGTTCAAACTGGCCAATCAGGTCGGTCCTCTAGAATAGAGAGTTTACAAGGTTTAACAAATATGCGTCGTTTTTCTCATCTTAATTATAACAACAGGGCCTCAGTTCATTCTTTAACATGTTAACTTAAATACTGTTCCTTCAAAATAAAGAAATTATTAATACATCACTCGGTATTTTACCTTTATTAGCTGTCAACACATCACCCGTCATTTAGCCAATCACCTCATAGAGCCCGCCTCCTCATACACCACATATAATGAGCTGAGGCGCTTCATCTTAAAGCACTGGGACAAGACTCAAACTCAGGTTATGGCTTTCTTGACAGCTTGACTGTTTAAAATATGTTTAAGAAATAAACTTGTTAATAAATGAAATAAAGAAAACTGAAAAAACTGTCTACCTTTCTTAACAAAAAGGCTAAGCCAGTTGTTAGTGAGGGAGTTGGTGCTTCATCAAAAAAAATTTCGAAATGGGTTTGTTAACTGTAAACCTGAACAGAGCACAATAATAAAGTACACAGAACAAATATAAAATCATAGAAATGACTCCCCCCCCCCCCCAAAAAAAAAAAAAAAACAATAAAACATTCTGCAGCCAACTGGATTGAGGAAAGAGCTGTTGACGATTTAAACTCAAGGTTCACTTTCTTAGTATTTTTTTTCTGGAGTTTCAGATATATCACAGGGCATTTTCTCACAAGAATGAATTGTGAAACGTAAATTCTAAGCCAGCGTCTACCATCTAAACATTTGTGTTGTACAGGGAATGAGCGAGTAAGTGGACAATGGAGTCGACTTGTGTTTCCAAGGTCAAAATGAAGTGCCCGCCTAATTTAAAAACAACTGTTTTGAGTCTCCTCTTTGCCTGTTTCTGCTCCCTCCTTGTTTGTTCATGTTGGATAGACCATTTGTTTTTCAACCTTGAAGTAGAAATCCTCTGTGAATAAATTACAAAATACATCACTGTAGATATTTGCTTCCAAGAACATATTTTAACATATTATTTATCCAACGTTTGTTTTACAAGACGTGCTATTTTATATTCACTGACATTTTAATCTTTGGCTCCGATGAATACAAACACATCCCAATAATTCCAAACGTCTCCTGCTGTACAACATGAAACACATCTTGCGCACGTCTTTTACTGCAAAAATGATTATGTCACCATTAAAAATCCATGAAAGAGCATTGAGTCACTTTCAGACAGCTTTATTTGCAAAAGTATGTCAATGATCTAGACACGTGTGGAGGCAATTGCATTGTCATTGACACCAGTTCATTAATTTATACGTGTTGATGTAATTGTGTGCCGTAATTGATTTTTTTTAAAATCCATTTGTCCTCAAGGAGCACTGATAGAAACTTCCATGGAATTGAAATTGAGCAGCTTTAATTGAGAAGCTTTCATTGCATGAGCTTCATGTTTATCATTGGACACCTGCTGTTGTGGCTCATTTCAGTTATTGTTGTGCAAACTAAAAAATGATAATGCACAAATTAAACAGTGACATAGAGTGCAGCTGCTGATTGACAATCAATAATCTTTAATGAATTGCTGTGACAGGTTTGTGTCTGTCGCTGCACTCAACAATAAAAAAAAGAATGTTGAGAGCGCAGTTGTGCAACCGTTGCATGGATATTAATCATATTAAAGCACACGTTTCTGATGTCTGAGCAGCTGTTTAAGTGTTTTTGCACTTAATAGCCTGCAACAACATGTGATATTTTTTTCTCCTACCTGTCCTTCTCCCTCATTTGCCTACTCTGTTCCCCTCATTTCTCTGACAGGAGATCGTCCTTGTGGTGTTCTTTGGTGTGGAATATTTTGTCCGCCTCTGGTCAGCAGGCTGCCGCAGTAAATATGTTGGCATCTGTGGCCGACTACGCTTTGCCAGGAAGCCAATATCTATTATAGGTGGGAACAGAACCCTCACACACACACATATCTATGCACTTGCACAAAAAAACACATATAGCTCCCCACCCACCTGCCGTATTTAAACAATATCTGTAATATATCCTGAGCTTCATCCCAAAATGAGATATCTCAAACAAATTCAGCATGAAATGAAAACTGTCACTGCAATTTTTTTTCTACGTTCACCTTTTTATTCCTAAAATTGGAACCTCCAGGTGATTTTTAAAAAGATATGCAGCAATGAATATTAGCATTAATATTATATGTAACCCCTCTCACCTCAATTGATTTATAGAATCATTTTGTATTATAAACCAATGATAATTTCGTAATAGAGCACTTTCCATCCACTTTCTTCTTTGACTTTTCCAAACCTCATATGGAGGACAACATTTGCTCTTCTTATGCTTAACTTCCGTATATTGAACATCTGTATGCTTATGCCATATATATACTTAAAGCCCCTCATTCTCTATCAATACAGATCTGATTGTAGTTGTTGCCTCAATAATTGTGCTGTCAGTGGGCTCCAAAGGCCAGGTCTTTGCCACCTCTGCTGTAAGGTAAGTTACAATGTATACGCAGGAAGTATGTGGACACTTTGTTTACTTCTGGCGTGTGTGCTGTTTTTCATTGTTTGGATTAGGCCCCATAGTTCAAATAAAAAACAAAAATGGCACTCGGAGTGTGCAGACCTCCGCCAAGGTCAATGATGCGTTCACCTGCTCCTCAGATGGTCCCATTCCCAGTTGGGAAGTTGTTCTCCCGACTTCGACGTGTTCAAGTCGTAATGTGGAAACAACATGGATACTACAAAGATGTGTTGTAGGCAAATGTTATTTCTCAGAGTGTTTCTATATTTGACAACAAAGAGCAAAAACAACGGACCAGATGAGCCATGAAATGTGTATCGAAATGTTTCCCGATTTTCCGATTATTCTAGCACCAATGTTAACGAAAGGGAAACTTAGTTGAATGGGTTCTTCCTGCTGCACCATGCTGCACCATGCTGCACCATGCTGCACCATGCTGCA
>CALSCE010009344.1:13028459-13044269 GCA_943593645.1 Bovichtus variegatus | reverse complement strand
CTGCACCATGCTGCACCATGCTGCACCATGCTGCACCATGCTGCACCTTGCTGCACCATGCTGCACCATGCTGCACCATGCTGCAGCATGCTGCACCATGCTGCACCTTGCTGCACCATGCTGCACCATGCTGCACCCTTCCATCAAGTTTCAGAATCGGTGACAGTTAGATAGCAAGATAGTTTTTCCATAATTCTGCTGAGACAAAAGACTACAGACAGACAAACCGAGCCAAAAACATAACCTTGGCGGGGGTAAAAATCTTAACGCTACAGCATATAATGTTACTCAAGGCAGTAGTGTTCCTCTATTGCTGTGGCAACAGTTTGGGGAAGGCCCTTTCCTATTTCAACATGACAATGCCCCACTTCACAAAGCCTGGTCCCATTAAGAAATGGTTTTCCTAGTTTGGTGTCAAAGGGCTTGCCTGACCTGCAGAGCGCCCTGATCTCAACCCCATCCCAACACCTTTGGGATAAATTGGCCCAGTGGGCTCTCACTAATGGAGCAAATCCTGCAGCCAAGCTCCATGTGGAAAGCAGTTACAGGAACAGATTATTGCCCGTAGGTTTTGGAATGAGATGTTAAACAATTACATAAAGTCGTAATATTGTGAATAAAATATAGTGTCAACAATACTTTTGGTACACATTTGTGTCTACATACATACAAGCATTTGTCTGAATCCAACGTCAAAACTTTTGTTATTTTTCAGAGGGATTCGCTTTTTGCAGATCCTGCGAATGCTCCACGTGGACCGGCAGGGAGGAACCTGGCGTCTCCTCGGCTCTGTCGTCTTCATCCATCGGCAGGTACACAGTCGCAGCTTTGAAATCACTTCACATTTTCAGGTCCAAAGCCATGAGGGCTTCTGATTGTTATTAGTAAGCTGGAGGCTTTCTGTCAGGGGATTTATAGCCTCTTCTCGTCATGTATTATGACGCCGTATTGTTCCTTTTTATACTTTGGATTACAGCAAAATTAATATTCAGCAGAGCCAGAAGAAAAGAGCCACTGTGCAGAGGGTTATGGCCATAAGCTCCTCTGCTAGAGATGACTGTATTCCCCTCAGTATCATTCAGCTGAGAGATAGAGGTGGCTGGGATTATCCCCAGTGGCCAGGGAAGTTGTTAGATGTCTGTGTTAAAAACAGAGAGTGATGGGTGAGGTGTGAGGCGTGGGTCAGGGATGTTGCTCATCCAGCAGCGCCTGCTGTGCTTCCTTGTATTAGCTGAGGCTGGTCATCAACAGCCATTGACCTCAGAAGGGAGATATTGGGGCCCTTTCTTACAGGACAAAATTTGTATGAAATAACACTTGTGGCTATAGAGGGCACTTTAGATTGAGGATATAAAATAATATAACACGTACACTTTGCAACTTTTTGTTGTTGCCGCCATGACCAGCAACCCTCTGTCTCCATGGATACTAATAGATTACGAGTAAGATGTTATGTTCTCCTGCAAATCCATAAAATACCACTTGCAATCACCATGTGTAATAAAATAGATGCTGCATTCTATATTAACTGATTTAAAAGTGCATATTGGTATAAGACATATCAAATACAGTACATTTTGATGGCGATGAGGATTTCTTTCCTCCTTGTTTTTTTCCTTCGCAGATTGCTTCATCTGAATTGCTTTTCAGAAGCTTTTAGAGGCCACATCTAATTTTTCAGAAGAAACTAGCAAATGCGCATCATTTTTGTAGCAGAAATACATTTTTCTTTTATATTACATGAATTGTCTTGTGAATCCCTCAGATGTATTGAACCCCAGGTTCAGAACCTGTGGTTTAGGCTACGTACATGACCAAAATAATATCAGCAAGACGGAATTTAAATTCCTATGGTGTTTCTTCCATTATCCAAAACCTGTATTCCCCATGCATTCAGCGTAGTGGATGATAACAACTCAGCACTGGTGTAGACAATATGAGGGTTTAAGTGGCTAGTGAGCACTCAAGATTTGCCGCTTTGAGATGGACGTTAATATGGTGGACCTTTCACACAAATTGAGGCAGAGGGAGACGGTAAGTGTGAGCTTGACCTTGGCATAAGCACGTTTATTATTAGCCCTGATTGGGCTTTAAAGGCATCAGAAGCTTAGATTTGTTATTTAAATGGAGCATCTCTGTGAGTGCTTACTACTTTCATCTTTGTTTTTTTTGTCTTTGTTCACTTTGGATTACATTTTTGCCTATACAATAATTATACATCAAGGCCCCCCCATCTGTTAATATCCCTGCTCAAGGAAATATAGTGTGCAAACAACAACAACAGGCAGTAGGCTACAACAGAGGTCAAATTGCCATCAACCAGCTGGACACCACTGTGCAGCACGTCCAATATTTGTTCCTTGGTGATTTTCTGACTGTATTTCTCTTACCTACGCATATGAAACTGCAGCTCTTCTGTGTTAACTGCTAAAGTTAATGAACCTTCAGTCACTTTAATCAGTCTCCAGTCTTCTTGTGTTTACAGCATGTATATACACATGAGTAGGATTCTTGTCCTTGAGGCTAGTAAACACAATTTGCACAATTGCTCTTTGTTTGCTCACTGGCAGACAGGAAGCACATGTTTCCTGAATGTGTTTGCCAGGTCACAGCTGTAGCATCTACTAAACGTCTGGTAGTGACTCGAGGAAGACGTACCTAAACTTCTAAGTTGCAAACCGTGTTAGTTAAAGGCGTTACAGACTCTCATATTCACTGCCAACGGTTTGATGCCCAGAAATGAAAATGTGTAGTCAACTGAAGAAATACAGACTCAGATTGTGAGTACCAATAGACTACATAAGTACTACTTGTGTAGGGTAATGTAACGATATATTTATGTTATTTCAAGGGAGGCAAAAAAGCCATTCCCTGGTTTTTTTTTGTTGTTGTATAATCTGCTGCTGCTCCTCCGTGGCGCTCTGTAAAATCTGGGAGTGACAGTTTTGGGCCGAGACACAAATAAGAATTTCACTCATCTGGAATTCAGTCCGATTTAGTACAGTGAGTGCTCCGGCACTGCGAGTGGTTAAGCACAGTTTAAATAATGTTGTAGGTGAGTGCAGAGAACATTCACTTAAAGAGCTCTTTCACAAAGAAGTAGTACAATTAGAGTCAGACAGAAGGAGAGTCAAGCCCAATTAGACCTTCTGAGCAAATCACAGACAGGTCCTTATTGAATCGGCAATGAGATGCTTTACAATTATTTTTAAATATGGAGGAACAGATCAGCCGGTTCAGGTTTCAAATTAATTTATAATCAGTAATTGCCCATTTGAATCCAATCGACACCCATCCAGTGAACATTACTGAACATACATTACTTTTTTTATTTTAAGCTTAGTTTCACTTGTGGTTCCTGCATAAAGCATGATGTTACAGATGTTACAGATGTCACTTTTACATTATTTGTAAGACAACGAATACATTTATAACTTATGAAGCAGTGTTAATGTTGTCAGCTTTTGGATTTAGTTTTAGTTTTAGTCCTCAACTCAAAAGTCTGTGTTAGTTTTGGTCATTTTGGCTGAAATTTCAACCTTTTTTATCATGCTAAAACTCTAGACATTTTAGTCCCGAAGTGTACTCTAGTTTTAGTTGACTTATATAAACACCTGACATTTTAGTCATCAAAAACCTTCTCAACATTTTAGTCAAGCATAAGAATAATATATATCTATTTTATCAAACTTCACAAAAGTGCTTTGAAATAAAATTTCCTCCAGTTGATTTTACGCTAAAAACAGCTGGTGCTGAAAAAAGGACGATTGTATGATTAAGAATGCAGCTTTGCAGAGAGGGTGTCTGGTGTGTTGTTGTTTATTTACGCAATACATGCAGGCATGAAACATGCTCTGATTTACATATTAGTTTAAAACAAACACAACTCAACAAATAAGGCTCCCGGGGGAATGGAACATATGCTCTTTCAAATAGAGTCCAATTATAAAGACAGTCAACAACAACAACAACAGCAACAACAGCAACAGACACCTCTCTGATTGTGTCCGAGGTGCTGATTTAATTCTCTAATTTAGGCCTCAGTGATAATGTTGTACGAGACTATTTTGTAGACTGTAATATTCAGTAATATAAGTGTTCAATACGGTGTACACTACCATATACAGTATACCAAAAAGACTACACTCTGCAGCCATGGAGACATTCAAAATCAATTATACCTGATCATTAAATGTTTGTAGCAATTGTTTTTGTACAGGCTTTTGCGTGGATAGCATGTCAGCAGATCCCATGAAAAGATCAAAGTCAACAATGAATTGATCTTACAAACAAGTGTTATCTGGGGAGCCAATGCCTGATGTAACTTATTCATTTGTGCCATCGAGCTCTATTGTTATACTTAAAAACACATCACTGAGCCACACGGGTGCACCGGGTGACATGTTTCTTTTTATTTTTCGTTCTGCCGACAGAGATACTGAATAGCAAACAAATGTGTATTAATCTGTTTGAGTAACATGGAAAAAATGTAATGCCCAGCTGTTTTGGGAAATTTCAGAGCCATTTAAACAATGTAAATGATATATTTGTGACCCATTTTCAAAGATTTATATCTTCAGTACGAGCAGAGGGGCTTGTCGCTGAGATTGCCAGCATTGAGGAATAGACTCACACACTGTTGGTTTTGGTCTTTATGGGATTTGTTGACTGTAGCAGAATGGACTCGGCTACAGCAGCATCTGCGTTGGGCAGCCCTGTGTTGCATAATGACCTTGAATGATCCTTCAAGGTGATCCTTGAATCCTTGAATACTTTAGGAAAAATACAGAGTAGTGCCCGCCGTATTTTTTAACCGCAACATCTTTCTACCAAACTGATAAGTAGCTACTGAGCTTAAAGTGTGAATCCATTTTTAGTTTGCCATCAAGCCAACAGAGACAGCAGGATATTCAGAAAAAGTTTTTAATCATCGTATTCACGGCACATTTACATGAATATTCACACCCATATGTCATATCAATAGTAAACACAGCCACACTAGTCTGCAGGAAGTGAACTGGTAAAGCGTCATAACTGATACATTGTGGCAATCAGGAGGGATTGTGTAAGAAAGCATATAAAGATTCACAGCGATATAATATCGTCTTATTGTGCTCTTTGAAACGATCCTTTTGTTTATTGAGTTTGAAATATGTCATGCATTTGTGCATTTGTATTTCAGGAGCTGATCACTACATTATACATCGGCTTTCTGAGCCTGATCTTCTCCTCATACTTTGTCTACCTGGCAGAGAAAGATGGAGTCGACGGCAGCGGCTACAGCGAGTTTGAAAACTATGCTGATGCCCTGTGGTGGGGAGTGGTAAGAATCCGTGTGTATGTGTGTGTGTGTGTGTGTGTGTGTGTGTGTGTGTGTGTTTTGTTCACCACTGTTATTGTACATGTCTGATATATGAAGGATATGATGAGGTTTCATTGACGACGTTTTTATTGCGGGACATTTTTATTTATCAAAGGAATAGTGTGACATTTTGGGAAATACACTTGAGATGAGAAGATTGATTCCACTCTCATGTCTGTAAGATAAATATCAAGCTGTATCCAGGGGACCTGTTAGCTTAGCATAAAGACTAGAAAAAGGGGAACAGCTAGTCTGGCTCTATCCAAAGGTCCAAAAAGAATCTGCCTACCGGCTACTCCAAAGCTCACTGATTAACACATCATATCTTGTTTGTTTAATCCGTGCAAAAACCACAGTGTGAAAACAACAACTGTTATGGCAGTTTATTGTGCCTGACTATTTCTTGGCCGGGAGCAGGGGACAAAGCCAGGCTAGCTGTTTCCCCCTGCTACCAGTCTTTATGCTAAGCTAAGCTAAATCAACCACATGTTGGCTGTAGCGTTACGATTAACAGACAGACACGAGAGTGGTACCGATCATCTCATTCAACTGTCAGCACGATGACGAACAGGAATATTTCCCAAAATGCCAAACTAGTCCTTTAATGACCAGTTAATTGAGTCAACTTTGGTGATTAAATGCATTTTACTTATTTAAATTTGAAATTTGCTATTGTCTAACATCAACAATGACTTTAAGGATATTATGTTTCGAAGAAAATGTCATTGATTCCTTTTCTTAATATTGTTTCAGTGACTTTCCCATCTGGCCAAAAGTAAGATTTTAAAGAAAACACTGAATTGTTTGAAAACAATATTTGGCAAGTGAAAGGTCAAACATGAATTGCTTTATCTGTACTACTGTTGCTACAGTAGGAGTTGTGTGAAAACCCTTGGGCACATCCAGTGGGCCGCTAATACAAGCAGCGAAAACAAATAGTGCAGAGAATACAGGATGGGAGTGTATTTTCAGACAATAAGTCACCACCCACTCTGCTTCTTGGAAACTTCTGAGACTCTGATATTAAAAAAAAAAGTACACACATAGCAGAGTCGAAGCCACTTCTCTAATATAAATGAAGGTGTATTTGCAATATTTACCCGTTATATACCTTGAGTTTTATCAGTTTTGGGTCCACTCTCACGCACTCAGTCTGTCATGGGTGCTCTCAGTGCATTAATATGTAAGTGAGAGTCAGAGGGGTGAAAAGGTCAGAGTTGTGTTTGGAGCCTCATGCACTACAGCAAACTCTCAAAGTGGATTGATCACAACCAACCTGAGCAGTTTTTTTGGGTCAAGTCACAAATCATTTACGTGTCAATCATACTGACCAGTAAAATGACACAGCATTTCGACAATTTCTTTAGGAAGCTGTGCTTTATAGTGTTTTTATTTAGTTAAAAAGTATTTTCAATGGTTTTTATTTGCCACGCTAGTTCTATGGCAATGTCAGTCGGACCACTTGGGTCCACTTTGGTCTCGACTGAAATAAATGTTGCCATGAAATTCTTTACATACATTCATGGTGTCCAAAAAAATGAATATGAAGATATCCATCGCTCAGGATGAATTGTAATAACTTTGGCAATGTCTTACATTTTCCTCTAGTGCCATCATCAGGTCAAATTGTTTGTTTGTGTAATACTTTTGCTTATGAATAAATACCTGCAAAAGGAATGACACTCCCATCAGCCTCACCTGAACTCTGTGTTAAATGCTTATTGGAAAATATTAGCATGCTAAGATGCTACACTCAGGTGGTGAACATGCTAACATGATACCTACCAAACACCATCATGTTAGCATTGTCATTGTAAGTATTTTCGCATGCTGAAGTTAGCATTTACCTCAAAGCACCCCTGTGCCTCTTAGTTTCAAGTCAAGTAAAGCCTCCAGGATGACAAGTCTAAAATCCTTATTGTATTAATTCTTTTCTTTTTTTCAAAGGTCACAGTGACTACCATCGGGTATGGAGACAAAGTGCCACAAACTTGGATTGGAAAGACGATTGCGTCCTGTTTCTCAGTCTTTGCCATTTCCTTCTTTGCTCTGCCTGCAGTAAGTGGAAAGAGAAATTGCTGATCCAGGGCGTCTTACAGGCTAAACTGCAGCCTACTGTTTTCTTCAGATGAATTCCTACTGAACTAAATGTGTAATTAGTTTGTATGTAAGTATGTATAAAGAAAACACAATGTGCGGAATTTAGGCTTTAGTGTATAGCTAAACCACAAGACAATTTTACAAATCTGGCTCGCACTTGTTTGCAAGGATTAAAAAGGATAACAGTTAAAGAGTGATGAGGGTTATTTTAAACATCCTTTCATATTATTGTGAATTAAGTGCTGGAAGGACCTTGACGAGCCCTACAATGGGTTTAACATTGAACTATAATTCTACTGCTGCAGCTCACTGGATTTTATTTTTTTTTATTATCATATTCGTTGCTTAATGTCCGTTAGTTTAAATCTGATTATAAATCTTTTCTGTTTACTGTTGCCCACTGGCACCATCTCAGATTCCAGGACCTCAAAGTTGAGATATACAGTGATAAAATTATTTTGTACTTAGCATGTAGAGTTTGTGTCCATTACCGATTATGCTTTGATTCAATATCAATGACCTAAATAGTTAGCGCTCAAACAAAGTGATGTCAAATGTCTGCCTAGTCTCCTACTCTGGACTCTTGTACGTTCTCATCCAACAAAATTGCGTCGTTTCCAGGGAAATGTGCTTTCACCCGGTTACATTTGCTTTGGACATATCACAAATACATTTGTAATCATATTCCCTGGAAATCTGCAGAGAGAAGAGATCGATGGACAAACAAAGGGCTGTCACCCAGAAGACTGATGTTCGTGTCCCGTGTGAAACCAAAAGTCAACGTTGACTTGTTTAAATTTACATCAGTAACTTAAATAACATAACAAACGTACTTATCTTATGATGTTTTACTGAACCTAACCAAGCAGTTGTGTTGCCTAAATACAGACGAATTTTTGTTGCGTTTTAGTTTTTGTTTGAATTGACAACGTTAGCCACGTGTTTAAAACTGCGACCGTAATCCGACAGAAAAATACCTTTTATTCAAAGCGTAATTTAGAACGCAGTTTAGTTGTATGGGATCCCTTTTGTAGGAGACAGGGTTGGACATTTAGACAAGCGAAGAACCCCTCACATTTAAGAAACTGTAACTAATAAATAATATAGTATATCTTTTGGGACTATAACTGTATTTCGTTGCACAATGATGTGTCATGCAATGACTTTAAATGATCCTCTTATCCTTGTATTTTAGTTGAGAAAAGACTTCAGTAATTAACATTTTAATCCATTTCAATCTATTCAATTCTGTTAATAAACGAAGTGAATAATAGAGAAATGTTTCAGCATGAAACAGCCGATTATTCCTTAATGTTTGTTTAACTTTCTGTTTATTTCTGTCTTTTGAATCACGCTGCTGCCTGTAAGTGAGTCATTAAAACGGAATTAATGAGCAGAAACTCTGCTGTGCTTTGGTTCACAGGGAATCTTAGGCTCAGGCTTCGCCCTGAAGGTGCAGCAGAAGCAAAGACAAAAACACTTCAACAGACAGATCCCTGCAGCTGCCTGTCTCATTCAGGTATTCTGACCAAAAAATACAGAAACAGAACAACAATGCAACCGGGAGAGTGAACCGTCTCAGAGCCTCAGTCTCATTATTGAGACACTCCTTTACTTTCTTTCTTGCGCAGCATGAAATTAGTCCTGTCCAACCAATATATAGCTTTTTTCATGCCCCTTTAGACATCATGGAGATGTTTTGCAGTGGAGAACCTGGATTCAGCCACATTCAAGATGTTTTTGAAAAAGAAATCCAACATCCCCGCCTCCTCTCTGGCCTCCCCCAAGTCCAAGAAATCGGTTTGTAACCATTTTATAGATTTCATTGTATCTGCTGCCCATGCTTAGTTTCCAGGTAGGTAAACTAAAGCAAAAACGAATGCAATATGAAGCAACAGCTCTGCAATACTGTACATTTTTTAGTAGTGTAGTGCCACAGTTGGACTAAATCAAAGTAAAAAAAACTGTCCAGTGTGAGACAGACTGGAGGGACTAGAATCTACATTGCATCATTTGACGTCACTTACTGTGTCACAATTTATTGTTGTGGGGATTTTAAGGATTAAAAACTATACTGGTTGATAAGACTTCAAAGTTAAAGGTTCTATAAATGGCATTCAGAGCCTAAATATATCTGTTTACAACTATTTGCTATGAAAGATATAGCTGAGCAATGTCTTCCTGAGCAAAGAATGAAGTGACGCTCCCTCTGTGTGTGTTGTGATCCGAGTTTCTCTGCGTTTAGGCATGAGAAGTCCGTAACAACATAACAAAGGAATATGATGATGATGGGCTTTGAAATGAAATATTATACTTATGCCAATTTAATCTGTATATTTCTTAGAATAACGCATTTTCTTCAGTATTGCGCTGCTTGAAAAGACGTTTGTGGCCGAGTTTTCCACATGCTCGCATGCACTAAAACGCTCACGCAGCCAGACTAAAGCTCTGAAGGCTGCTTATAGAACATTTAAATAATTATCAGCATTACTGTGATAGGTGTCAATGTGGTTGTGAAATCTCTGTGGGGAAAGTAAGGTCGAAAAATTAAAAAGTAGATATGCAACTAAAACAGCCAGCAGTCGTTCAATATTAGTATTGATTATTCAATATTACTTCTACTTGGGTATCAGACCATGCCCACACTAATGCATTCATTTTAAAATGTTGTTTATGTGTCAAAAGTGTTCCCTCTAGACTTTGCGGGGTCTCACCTTAAAGTTGGGAAATTACAACTTTAACAGCAATATAAAGTATGTTAAATATAAAATTGACCCAATACTAAAACAGTAATTTCTGTGCTGCTACACTTCAACCCTCAATCAAATCATAACTCAACTTTTAAACATTCATTGATCAAAAATAGAAAACATTGACAGCGACACCTTTATTGTGTCATTGGCTCTATTATCTTATATAGTCAGTGACTACAGACAGTCAGATTCTTAAGATCGCTGCAAAGCAGAATTATTTGGGTGTATGTCTGCATTTTCAAATCTTGCCACAAAGTGAACATGGTTTTGCTACCCACAGGAACACTTTGTTGAGCTGAGATGTTTGCATTTCTTGGGCAGGTGAAGATAAGGAGGAAGTTGAAGAGCAGTGACAAGGACAACGGTCTGACTTCTCCCACAATTCCCAGCATCACCTTCGACTCTGTATTTGACAGTGGGCGAGATCTGAGTTCAGATGTTTACAGCACTGTGGGCACAGGTACTAAAGATGGGACAAACAATACAATATGCTTATTCCTGATGTGCTACGTTGTGTTCCACTTTAATCAGAGCGAAAAACCTTGTTTACAACATAACACATTTAAGAATACACTGAAGAGTTCACATGTTTGCCAACATCGAAAGAGGTTTTTTTTGTTGTTAAAGATGTTAAACCAGTTAATGAGTTTCTAATTCCTGTGCATGGTTTAATTAAATCAGAATAAACTCTCACAATGTCACTCAAGGTGAACATAAGCATGAAGAGAAAAGCCTGAAGCTACACTGGCTGCAAACCACACATTCTGTGATGATATAGTAAAAAAAGGAAGTGTTTGATGATTTGAGCCTTGGTTGTAGCCACAGGAGGGAGAGAGGACAAAGTCCAGGCATTAAAGATGGATGAGCACATAGCAGTAATAAAACGTGAGGTGCGCATGAACTCCAGTATTGCACTGTTGAACTTACAAAACTCCACACAGCGTACTGTATACTGCTGGATCGACAGTGGAGAGCTGAGAATGATTTAAAGAAGCAATTCAAATGATGTACTGCATCACTCTCAAGTCATTTGAGGCAGCCGGCGTGTTGTCTCGCCACATGTCTCGGTCAATACATTTTCAACTTATTATGGTTTTTTAGAAAAGCCGAATCACTGGTGAAGTATTGGTTAGTTGAAGGAAGAAGAAAAAAAATAAGTAATTTAACGGAATCTTTTTGACTTATTACAAATACAAATGCCTTCGGTGCGGTGGCGGTTCTGCACACAGAGGTTTGGACTCTCAGGCAGAGCAGTTCAGAGCAATCAGAGAGGGCGAGCTAAGAAGGCAAGGGGCAGAACAGAGGAGCAGCTGACAAGAAGCAGAAACAAGGGCTGGACCACTAAGACTGTCGCACATTAGACTATCTGGTAAACTACTGCGGAGGGAGGCTGTGCGTGTATGCAGGGGAGCTAATGAGGGAATGGGGGTGAGGTGTGCTGGTGAGCGTAATGACTTTGGTGATTAACCTGTCAATGGGTTTTTGTTTAGATGCCCAAAATAAGGTCTGTGGTTAACACAGACTTAAGAGATTTTTTTACGTCTTCAACTAATAAAATATGTCAGTAAATACCCCACACGTGATTTTTGAAGCTTTAACGTGTCTTAAAAAAAGGCAGTTGCTAAAAAGTGTCTAACTGAGCCTACATATGATGTCGGGAACTTCAAAACATCATCACTAGTTTTGCTTGATTGTCGCAAAATATAACTACAAGTTGGAAGCTTAGTGGTCGGACGTGAAGTCATGAGTATAGATTGTTTTTTACCTCCATCGAGTGCACTCAAAGTCTTGTTACTATATGAATACTTCTGAAACTTTTACGAAACCGTTTGTCTGTGTAAAGAGCAGCAACCTTTGTGCGCACAGCAGAAAAAAGTGAGTGAGTCTTTTACCGATCAACAGATGACTCAAATATTATTTGGCCCTCGTATCTCATTCTAGTCATTGTATTACATCTTTCATTTCATTTTAGAAATTCATCTCCTCGTATTCCTGCCAGCCATGGGCTACTTGCATCCCTTTCTTGTTCAGTACAAAGTGCAGAAATAAAGATTTCAAGCATCAAATAGAGATTTGATTTCGACAGACAGACAGCATATTACAAATGTGTGTTAGAGCACAAATGATCGTCCTCCAGCGACCTTCTGAGAGTACTTCTCTAGAACAAAAGTAAATGAGCTGTTTTCACCAAACCTAAACACTATCCCACAGGAACAAACACGAGCTAATCCAAAATCATCCTTGAAATCACCTCATTCATTTTTTGTGACTAATTTAATTTGCTATGTTCGTTCATTTCATCCTTGATTGTGTCCCTTAATGTTTTTCTCCTCATTTTGTATTTCACATGTATTTGTAAACCCTACCTTTTAAAATCAGTGCTACATGCAGGGCATTAATGGACATTCTGTTCATAAATGAACACAATGAGATACTAGAGATAGTGAGGACAGTCGTCTACTTTCAATAAGAGATGAATATAGATACTTTTAGCATGTCTACAATATGTGAACGTCTTATTGGATCACACTCTTTGTTGTGCTTATATAACCTTTATTTTACACCAGCTGGTAACCTGAAAAGCTGCCTGGATGCGTGACTGCAGTTCTGCCACCAACATGTAGCTGTGCAAATGGTTTTGCTTTGCACTCCGTCCTCAATACAACAGCAGAATTTAATTTGCTCATGTTCTGAAGATGTATGCTTGTCTATTTGCTTCACGTTCAATGAAAATCAGTGTCTTTAATTTGAAGCTAAATAGATTCTGCAGGTCGTGCTGCACATCTAACATCTAGAGCATGCCGCTTTTAACTATGAATCATTTATCTAAATTGCCACATTGCCATCTGGTGTGTGGTTATATTGGCTGGATACACAAGTGATCTGCTGCTTACAGAGTCCACTAACATTATTGTCCTGAATGGATTTTCAGAAAACATAACCTGTGTCTTTCACATTCAGTCATTTCAGTCATATTTAAGTTTGCGGGTTTATCTATACTTCTCACTGAGATTTTGACTTGTAGTTAATTAACAGCATTAATAGCCTGGATACAGCCATAGATCAATCTCAAGCTGATTTTGAGCTGATGCGCAAGTATTACTACCACTAAAACCCATTGTAGAGTTTATTAGGAAAACCTCGCCCTCTAATTCTAATGCACTCTACTATAGCAGCTCTGCATTAATTCCTACCTTCAACAAGTTTATAATTCTTTTATAAGTTTTGTTGGACCAGTTCTAGAGGGGCGATGATCCCAGCCGTGGCAGCGTGTGGCGAGAGTTAGGGGCTGTGGTGAGGTGAATAAATGTGTCTTATGTCACTGTGAGAGCTTCACAACCGTGCAAGATGAGGTGTGAGGTGTGG
Source organism: Bovichtus variegatus (assembly GCA_943593645.1). Classification (NCBI taxonomy): domain Eukaryota; kingdom Metazoa; phylum Chordata; class Actinopteri; order Perciformes; family Bovichtidae; genus Bovichtus; species Bovichtus variegatus. The sequence continues at coordinate 13,030,688 of CALSCE010009344.1, read as the reverse complement.
AGGTGAGATATAAATGAAAGCCAAGTTATTTACACGCACACACACACACACTTTATGCCTCTGGCCAGATTTAGTGTTGCGGCTGGTGTGATCCTGTGGTCTCCAGTTCAACTTAATGATCATTTTGAATGATGCATTTTGAAAAAAAAATACTAAAAAAGTGTTTCTATTTTTGTTTTTTTTTGGTCCACCCCATTTTTACCAATGAGGGTAAAGAGTAAATGACAGAAACGTCTCTCAGCACCTGTGTGTATGTACAGTATAGTCTCTAAATCTTCTTCTTTAATCTAATGTAAGTGCCTATTTCTGTGTCTTTTTCTTCCTCTCAATGTTTTTTTTGTACCTGGTTTAAGCAGGATCCCACACTTTGGGAGGATGTGGTGAGCTGCTGTTAGTGTCCACATCATGCACGTGTCATACTGTCCATTTTAACAGCCTCGTCCTTTTTATCTTCTAACACTCTAACATCATCTTTTTTTTTTTTTTTTTAAATCAGTGCAGTGCTGTTGTGTTATGTTTGAGTTATTATGTGACTGATTAATAGAAAAAGTGCATGCTTAGCACCATAGTTTGTGACTAACATCTTTGTTGGGGTGCTTTTTTTGTCCTGTGGTAAACATGGATCGTGTTTGTGTTTCTCGTCAACTGTGCTTCAGATTGCCAGCAGTCCTGGACGTCTCTGTCCTCCCTTCAGTTCAGCTCACCGCCTCCAGGTAACAACATGTGTTGATATGAGTGTTTTTAGGTTGCTTTGTCTCACCAGAAGTCAATAGTTGCATCACATAGGTCAGGTGTAGAGTCAACTAAGAGTTGATATCTCACGCGCTGGAGTTCTAACGGATTGGCTCTGTTAAATTGATCTGTAATGTAATGTTTTGCATTTGTTTTTAAAAACAGTTTAATAGGCTTTAATAAAATAGAGAATGTGTACTATGTATTAGGAAAGTCATGTGAAGCGAGTTTCTTTTTAAAACAACAAATCATTCATAGATCAACATATGTGGTGGAGTATCACTCAAACCCACCAAGTGGTTGAAGCACATTTTTGATTATCAATTAATACATTATATATTTTTATTTCTCATTGTTGGGTTTTGAACACCCAACTGACCCCCGACTCGTAACGCCACGTTTTTGACATGAACTAAAACCAACCTACTACTAGTAAACTGGTATTTGTCTTTCCTCAAAGAGAAAGAGAGTATGGCTTCATTTGCAAAATGATTATGTTTATTTTTTTGCACTTCAGGGAATATCAATCAATCTGGTGTTGGGTTGTTTTGATAAAATATCTCAATTTTTGTTAATTATCTTAAATCATGTTTTTTCTTTGTGCACTCAAGGGAATATCAATCAAACTGGTGTTGGTCTATTCCTTTTAAGAATGGCCTTGATCTGTTTTTGCAAATGAACTCTTCTGTGCACACATTAAGGTTTCTCACAAGAACAAAATGATTTTGGCAATTGCCACATGACACATAGAATAAGATAAGTCCGGCAGCAAACAAACACAAGTAGCCAATAAAACCATTCCTTTTAGGCCATGGGTTTTGTGGAAATAAAAACAAATCAAGCACTTGAGCACTACTAACACTCAACTTCACCTTTTCCCAGTATTAACAAGATGAATGTGTATGAAACTGTAAACTCGCACCTTTTTTCCCCATCTGAAAATGACAGCTGTGTCATATTCTTGAACAGAGCAGCAACCACACAGACGAGGTCATGATGTTCCCACATTGAACCAGTCTTAACCAAAGCATCCCGGATCTTCAATATGTATTTTGTTCTTTATTTCAGCCATTTTCTTTGGCTCTGCTTTTAGCTCAGCAAGCTAATGCCACATATAGGCTCATTTATTCCCGTTTTCCTGGTGGGTGTTGTAAGATACGCCATTTGTGCAGCAAGAGATCAAAAGAAAGCAATTAAATAAATTAAATTATAAATCACCAAACCTTAAGCTGACCTGAGTCCAAAGCTATAAAGCAGCAAAACGTAATCAGCAGCATCCCTGAATGTTCTGGATGCACAGATATATTATATTGATAACTAAAGTCGTGTGTGTGTGCGTGTTTGTGTGTGAACGTGCAGTGAAAAGAAACCCCGGACTTTTGGACGTCCACTCTACCCGCCCCCTCCAGAGGAACTGCAGCTTTGCAGATGACCTGGAGCGGGAGTCAGAGCGAGACAATGACCTGCTTCCTGTCAGATCGATGTCACAGTGAGTTC
>CALSCE010009344.1:12986587-13023459 GCA_943593645.1 Bovichtus variegatus | reverse complement strand
ATATATATATATATATATATATATATATATTTATATACAAATATATATATATATATATATCAGAATCAGAAAACCTTTATTCGTCCCACAGCGGGGAAATTTACAGCGCTACAACAGCAAAGGGGACAGTGCAGATAAAAGGTTAAGTACAATGGATAAGTACAAAATATAAGGTTAAGTACAAATGGATAAGTACAAAATATAAGTACAAAAAAACACAACAACCGTGGTAAGTAGGTGGCAGGTTAACATAATACAGTAAGTGAACAAGTGAGAGTAATACTCTAGCAGCCAGTAGTAACAATAATAGAAGAGATATATTGCACATACGTATTGCACGTGGTTGTATTGCACAGTAACAAATAGTAATAAATAGTACGGGGTGTATTGCACATGAGCGGAGGAGGGAAGTAGAGGGATATATATATATATATATATGAGTAAAAATGTAGTACAACATTATTTTCCAAGACCTAAACAATGCTTGTTGAATATTTTACGACGGATTAATAGTTTATGATGAAAAATACATTTTTGATGTAAAAGTTCGAACCCCCCCCCCCCTCCATTGTAGCAAGCTCGTAAGCCATATGATGTGCGGGACGTGATTGAGCAATACTCCCAGGGTCACCTCAACCTCATGGTGCGAATCAAGGAGCTGCAAAGAAGGTAAAGTGCTTAACTAAGAACAGCTTTGCGTGAATTAAATCCCCACAACTCATGAAAACATGAGCGTGTGGGAATGATGGAGAAAATGCAGAGAGAGTTTGTACATTTGTATTTCTCTAATGTAAGCCTCCCATTGTTTCTCTCAGACTGGACCAGTCTATAGGGAAGATAACTTTGTTCCAGTCGGGCTCCGGTAATTAATTACTCCACTGCTCTCTGAAAATACATGACAGTAACTATGGAAAAAGCCACAGTCCTAATCCTCCTGTCTTATTATTTACTTCCCTCTGAAGACCGAGCCACAGACAAAGGCACCAACTCTATCGGATCCAGGCTCAACAGGATGGAGGACAAGGTGGGATTTGTGGAAAACTGGAGCAATATTCCTTCAACTTTTACCGTTTCTATATCGTTTATTTTGTTTGTGAAAGAGCAATTTCAAACATTTACATGACCATGTTTGTATTCAATATTTTGAACTTTTATGAAAATGTAAAAAAGAATCTTCTCTAGTGACCATACAGTGGCAGTTTCGCTTATTAAAAGACACTCACATTGGGAATGGTTTTGGATAATGCAAAAGAAGTTTAAATGGCTTTGTAATATGAAATATCTGTGTATAGACATGTGGCCCTGTTATTGATCATTCAAAAATTCAACTTTAACAGCATGTGCCAGTTCTGAAGCACAAAATGAGAAACCTTGATGATGTCATTTCTTTGTGTCAAAACAAAGAAAAAACTCAAATGTAAAATACCAACCTCCCCCAACTTCTTTCCTAAATGCTCCTCACGTTCCTGCCTTTTCAACCATGTAAAACTGTATAATAAAGTGTTGTTCGTTTGTAAATAACAAGGTGTTTTTTTGTTTTACTTATCAAATGAAAACATAAATGGTTGTGAAGGTGTGGCTTATAGGGCTTATAATGTTGCCTTTTAAAGCCGTGCTGCATCATTCTGACTTATGATTCTGTCATTTTGTTTCATGGGCCATTATAGAGCATGCAAAATGCAGCGTTAAAATCATTTGGCATAGCTTGGAGGTTACTATAATGCCTTTTGTAACGTGCAAGATAATGAACATACATAAAGGACATGATTGTAACAGTCTCCCTCGAACTGTCATATGACTCTGAGCCACTACATTTTGCTTTAATTGATCAATATTTGATTCAATTCTTCATAGATATCGCACATGGACCATACGCTAAACCGCATCGCAGAGTCCCTCACCTTCCTGCTCGACCAGAGGGACGTCGGTGAGGGTGAAGGTGGAGGCAGGCCGAGAGCAAGGCTTGGAAGGACCTTTAATGTCCTCCCTAGCCAGGACGCCTTGCCAAGCTACGACCAGCTGTCCTCCTCACCTTCGCTCGTCTCCTCCAACCCCGCCGGCCCCAACCATGCCCTCAGCAGCACCACCACTCAGGAGGAGAAGTGCTGAAACGTGGAACCGCACAGCCTCAAAGTGTTTCTCTCTTTAGCACGATTCATAACATGTATTCAGATCAAATGCAGTTTTTTACTCTCATCTATCAATCCATCTATCCGTCTGTCTGTGCGTCCTTCAAAATTGAGTCAAAGAATATCCTTTAAGACCTCATTTGGACTTTTTTGACATTTCTTTTACTAAACGTATTGCTGTTTTTAACAAACATATTCTATATATTATACCATAATAAATATAAAGTATAATTTCTGTAAAAGCAGCTTTTTACATTTTGCAGTAACTAGAAATTGGAGCTAAAAAAAAGCAAGTTTAAATGCAGTAACTAAACTCTGATCTGGTAATCCCTGAACTCTAAATGCACTTATTGCCCTCTCTGCCACAAAGATACAGACAACTATACCGCCAAGACAACAGAGCCATATGAATGCAGAGTCCGGACCAGACTTTAGTATCAGTGGCGTTCTGGCAGGTACCCGGAGGAGTGACGCTACCGTTTGTTGACACTGAATGTAATGTAGTGAAGGCCACTCCCACCGTGGCCCCGTGACCACGCCCACCTCCAACTCCCCTGTCTCAAATTGCACTCATTCTCATCATGTCATCCTACTCTCTGCCTTTTATCTAGCTATCTAGCATCGTTGCTGAATGTTGGCACCATGATATTTACGTGAATCATTTGATCAGATCTGTATGTCAAAGAGAACATCATCGTTATTTCCAATATATCTTCATAACCTTTTAGAAATGATTTTCCTGTAGGATTGTTAGTTGGCTTTTCTTCTTTTTTTTTTTATATTACTTGAAATCTATTCAGGTTACAGTAATGCCAAAGACATTGTGCCTGCCACACATGTAGTGCGAGTCCATATGTTGTATTCTTGTGAAATAAATCAATAATTTCAAGTGATTTCATGTGAAGAAGCCTCACATTTCACTTGAAAGGTTTCAGTTTAATCAGGTTGGTGTTTTCACAGTTTTCACTTTTGTGTTTGTAATGTTTAGAGATATTTTTCTGTAGCAATAAAAGATTGCGGTAGTTATTACCAAGTGTATGTGTTGTGTTTGACGCCTTAAGGCAATGCATCTCTGACTAAAACAATTGAGCTAAATATTTCAGTTTTCAGTGAAAGCTTTTCCTTTTGCCAGAGGTGCTTTGATAGAAGCGAAAGGTTCTGGTAAAATACATTTTTTAAAAGTGATTTTTTTGTTTTTTTGCAGTTTATTTTCTCTTCGAGTCATCGATCAAATTGATGCTGCATTTTCGAGTTTAAAAGATGCACGTTTCTGTTTCCTTTATAACCGCGTATCACTTGTGCTGGTAGCCGGCAGAAATTCTTTTATGGTTGTGAGGTGGGGGTGGCTGTGTCTTTTCCTCACTGACTTATAGAAATAGCCAAAAGCATGGCTGAAACCACGCTCTTTACACGAGTGACCTTTGTGCAGCAGATGGTGACCTTTTCCCCGCTGGCCATCCATGGGGTGTCCAGGCATTCCTTCACACAAGTGGCCATGTGGAGAAAAGGCCCATGTGACCATCTGCCTCTGGTGTCCACGACAATGGGCCCCACCCTCCTAAAGTGTGCTGAGGGTGGTTGGCCTTTGCACTGGTCAGGAGGTGAGGGAGGGCACAGTTTCAACACAGGGAGGGTGTGGAGGTTTTAAAAAGACCGCAACAAAGACCACAACAGTCAACAACAGTCATGAACACAAACAATATAAAGGATCAATCCATCAAAGCAGCAGCGGAACTAAGTCGCCTTGCTTTGGTCAAATCATTTTGGTTAAAAAAAAGAACTTTTGCATCGAAGGCTTACGAAGTTTCTATTTGCGGACTCGCCAGCATGAATAAAATGTAGAGGGTTAAATTACTTTTGGTGTATTATTTCACTTAAAAATGTCAATACTGGTAAATAATCTCCGAGATGACTCATTTATCAATTTATGGAAAGTAAAAAAAAAACTCAGTTTCAGGACTTGCAAATCCTAACGTCTGCCTCCCCTGCAGTGTTCTCAATTATCATCTTCTAATTTGAACAATTTGATCAGAAGAAGCCACAGTCATGCAGATTAATACGATTTCCATTCCTGAGTAGAAAACATTTACACCTCAGGTTTTATTTTAGTGGGGGAACATAAACGGTACATCTCTAATACATTCAGCTACATTACTGTATTAATTGGCACAATCCCTGCACCAGTGAAAGCTTCATTCACTGATCACGTACTCAGCAGCTTGTAGTGTGCATCTTTAAGGCAATTTAATTAAGGCATTGGGTGGAGAAACTGGGATCCCGCGAGACCCTTCGCACCCATGGGATAGTTTCCGTATTGATTTCTTGACTGGTAACATGAATCCATTGGAGCAGAGGGTAAGATGATCTGTTACTAATGCAGAAATAACACACTTAACATTGGCTGTTGCTTTGGCATTTAGGCATTTCAAAATGTAAATGATGTTTGCTCTTTCTTTTATGCTTGAACACATGCCCCTTTGCAGCAGAAGCATACACAAGTAAACATGAGCCAAAGTCAGAATAAACATTAGTAGGATTGGTTTGGGCACATGTCAATGATAATAGCTGATTTGACTATGAAAAGGGACAGAGTGAAAAGGGGAAAGTTGAGGGAAGACCTGGGGGGTCGACGAGCTCTAAAGGCTGATTTGCAGGTGAAATAGATGGCACACTCTGCTTTGTGGCCATTGTTCTGCTCTGCAGCCAGATGGCCTCTCGAAATTCTTTAGAGCTGAAAACCCCAACACTGTGTGAGGGAATACGCCTCTGTGGGATTTGGCCTCTATAATGGGTAAATTTGGCGGTTACAGGTCTTATTAACAGATATAATTTCAAGGCTGACAGCACAGTCCTTATAATTTTGTGTATCTCATAATGCAGCCCAGAAAATGCAATTATTACAAGAGGTTTTTGTCTTCTTTCTATTGCCAAATTTGCAACTTGAATTGATTTTTCCCTGACTTTAGAGGCATATTTATTATTAGCGTAGTTATCCGTGGCTGGCAAGAAATCAGCATAAAACTAAATATGTACTTTCACTTTCATATTGAAAATCAAGTGATTTCAAATTTTGTTCAGAAATTGCTGCACTTATCAAACTCCAGGGTCAGTCGTTTTTTTTATGTCAGTGAGTTATAACGGCAACTTTTAGATAAAGTGTCAGTCACTCTCATGATGATTATAATTTATTTGTACTTTTATAACCTGAAACTGCACTCAAAACTATAAAAGTGAAGGAAAAGAAACAGTTGCAGTGTCCATCATACAAGGCTGGCAAGATGTTTGACAGAGTGCGATTGGATTTCTTCCAAATATGTTTGCTTCAGGCAAACTGTCACAACGCAAAAGAAAAATGTTGTTGCACCAAGACGTACTTTACTTTCTAAATTAAAAATCTGTGTTTTTTGCATCCTGAACTATATACAGAATACTGCAGGGTCCAGTTCACTTGGAAGCTTTAGATGGAAGAAATACATCCTGGGCTATAGCTTTGTATAGGCATTGTTTTGAAGAACTGATGAAGTTTTCTGGGCTATTTTGTCACATTTGACTCAAGATAGGTAAACATTGAGATGCTATGGGTGTTCTACGTGACTAAATAAACCAGTTTGTGGTGAATGTGGAGGATGCAAAATCATTCAAATAGGTATTCAACAGTCAGAGGATCAGTGGTTCAATCCCCAGTCTCTGCAGTCAGCATGTAAAAGTGTCCTTGGGCAAGATCCTTAACCCCAAATTGCTCCCAATGGCCAACAGTGTGTGAGTGTGTGTGTGTGTGAATGGTTATCACTGATGAGCATGTGACACCTTGTATGGCAGCCTGTGACTCTGTATGAATGTGTGTGAATGGGTGAATGCTGACATGTGTCGTAAAGCGCTTTGAGTGATCGCAAAGATTGGAAAAGCGCAATATAAATGCAATCCATTTACCATTTTTGTCTGCATATGAAATGTTTTAATGTGCTGTATCTCAAAAGGAAAGATTCTCCAACAGACAGCAGGAAATATGATAATCATTCAATCAGAAGTAGTGTCACTGATGAAATAGTTTATTCATATTGCAATGTGTGTAGGCTTTACAATCTCAGTTAAGTTAGGCAAACATGACAAGGACAAAACAGTGCTTTTCTAGAAAGTTAACAGAAGCAGCTTATATTACAGAAATCCACCAACAAGATTGAAAAAGAAATGAAATATACAGAAACAAAAAATCATTCATTTGTTCAAATGTTCTTGCACACGTAATAATACAAATGAGAAAAAGAACATCTGTAAACAAACATATTTGTGAAATGATCAATGTAAAAAAAAATGCAAAGATGTTAAATAAAAGTTCATAAATAGAATAAATAACAGAAAGTGGTATAATTTAACCTTGGTTCACAAATAATACAAATGTCAATAAAATAAAATCTAATAAAATAAAATGAAATAGCATAACATCAAATCCTTTGGCGCAGTGAATAGGCTTTGGTCCAGACCATAAAATGAAAATATAAATATAAATAGTCAATTTTAAGCAGCATGTTCACCTTAATGTTTTGCACAGAGCTGCTTCACTGGAGCTTGTGTGGAAAGGATTCAGGAAGCTCTTAGTTTCTGTCGACCTCCTTCTTTTTGCAAAGAAATCTGCCAGAAAAAAAACAACAAGAAAACAAATGTTTACTCACTTAACATGTTCATCATCATAACCAAATAAGCGTGGGTTACAGAATGAAGTAAAACAAATACAAAAAAAGTATAATAAATATGTAAGACTTGATCCTCACCTGTAATTCGTGCGTTGTTTCTGGACTTGACTACCGCTTTTGAGAGCGTCCTCTTCCTCCGGCCGGGCGTCACTTCAGCGGGACACTTGCGCGTGTTGGAGATGCTGGAGCAGTTCTCCTGGTCGGCCCCTGTGCTTTCTTCACGGTCGCTCAGCCTCTCCTCTTCCCCAGTGTGTGAAGAGCAGACATCGTCCTTCAGCTGTGCGGGCTCCTGATAGACAGCAGCGACGCAGTCTGTGGGTATTTCCTCCCACTGAAACCTGCCGGGCAGCGGCGTTTCCGTCTGGAAGTTAAAGTTCCAGCGGCGGCTGTCCTGCTCACTGATCTCCTTCAGCCTCAGCGTCAAGTCCCGCCGCAGCTGCTCCTGGTCCACCGGGCCAAACAGACTCCTGCAAACTGACTCTCTGCGCCTGATGAGATCCATCCTGCAGATGGTTCTGGTGGAGTTTTGGTGGCAAGGGTCTTTTGTGTAGTTTCAGGGAAAGCTGCTGTTGCCGTGTCCCTCTGGTCTGCTGTGGTCATCACTTTGCTGCAGGGCTATTTAAAGGCTGCAGGGCGCATGATGTTCTGTTTGTACACAATGAGCAGAGGCTGCTGATTGGCTGCAGCTCTCTGAATTGGCCGAAAGGGGAAGGGGGCGGAATTCAATCATTGTGTGATGAAGAGACCATTGTGACCATCAATAAAAAAATCTCTGGTTCCATTTGGGATACTTTTTAAAGCGTGGTATTGTGATTGTGCATTCTTGGTGCACATACAGTTTGACAAACCTTCTCATTGCTAGTTCATCCTACTTTTCATTCGAATGATTGTCAATCTTTTAACAAGGGCAAAACTACCCTAAAGAGCTCAGCGTAGTAGTCACAACATTTCTGTTTATGTAGGCTACATTATGGCTTTTTTTCTGAATGAAAGGGCACCTCCAGGGGACAGTGATTAGTAGCCACTACACACATCTCGGCCTGAATGCCATAGAGACCCGAGTCTCGTTGCCAAAATGAGATGGAAAGTAAGTGTAAGGTATGAAACAAAAAGCAGTTTGAATCAGGAGATGAGATTTAGTTTATGTTACATATAGGTCTAGACTACAGTACTTAAAAAGTCATTGCTTTAATTGCTTTTTTTCCCCCAATTGAGTAAAGTATCCCCCACAGATTAGAGTGGTTCTAATTTTTGCAATTGCTTTAAAAACCCAAATCAATTTTCCTAAAGTATGATAATTATATTATAATTTCTACCTATTTATCAAACTTTCACTGGGAAAATTAAGGAAGGCCCTGTTCTCACTCACATAGTTAAAGACCTTCACAGGGTCCGTTTATGATAGAAATGCAAATATTGTGATTGCATAGTTGACAATATGAACCACAACACTGATAAACTACTGCTTCTCGATAGATTATCTAAAATATCATGATGGCTGAGTAGCATGTAGTCATAACACGTACGCACATAGAGACACGTTATAAGCTATGCTTTGTGCTACATATTTGTCTCCATTCAACTCATAATAAATAATGCAAAGCTGTCACGTTGGCAGAATGAGGATCAATGCAGGACCTCATAGGAATAATTCACATTTCATTTAGAATTCTTTAGCTCGCCATGAACGTGCCAAAAATATGTAGAAAATAAACGTAGAGTGGTGCGCTTTAAAAGAAAAGTGTTTGACGTGAACTTGTTTCATTAGGTAGAACTGGTGGTGCTGATTTGAGCAATTTGCAGCAGTTGACCAACATGCAAAGCAACGCTGCGCAGCACTGTCTGGGATTGGCCGGAGAGAGGGAGAGCCTCACCTTTGTACCACTTCCTGATGGCCCAGGTGGTTCACCTGACCTGAGGGCTGTGAAGGAAAACCCCTCCGCCCTTACAGGTGGGGTTCAGCAGGAGGAGGAGAGGACCATTTATTTGAGCCATGCAGGAGGGACAAGGCACACCTCTGGTGAGTATGGACAGAGCAGCAGCAGTAGCTCTCTTCTGTTTTTTGTTCATCACCGTAGTGACGTCTACATTTGGCCAAGTGAAAAGATTATTTCTGTTAAGTCTGTCTGTTCGATTACGTACGTTGCATGATGGCCAATATTTTCATATAAAGCAGTGTGTCTGTTAATAATACACGTCACATTGCATGTCGAAGGGTGATGAAGCAAACTATAGGAAACCATGCTATGGTTTAAGTGTTGTTTAATGGAACATTGTATATGATTTCATTAGCAGGAGGATGTTATTACACAGTTGAAGAGTTTGACTTGAAGATAAATCAAATGTTATGGATTTTGTGTTTTTCTTAGCCATTACAACCTACAGAGTATGTATTTATGTAGCGACAGTATTTCTTTTCAAGTATTGCTATAGTACCCCAAATTACTATTACAGTAGTAACCAACACTTATTATATGCAATATCTGACCTCTCTTGGTTTATGGTAAAGTGAGAGATCGATTTTTCTTCCCGTGATAATATATTCGAGTGCTGTAAAATGTTGAGATTCTAAAACAAATATTGATTTTGAAACATTGCATTGCTTTTTTTCTCAAGAATACATCTTTTAAATGTAAAGGAGGTCTTTACATGTGTCTAAAGGGGGTTGCTGCGCCCTACAGTTTTACACATACTCATATTCTATCCCAGATCATCATCTCTTCTGCTTAAGAAAAGACAAGTGTGTGTGTGTGTGTGTGTCCGTACCTTTGCATGCAAATTGTCCTGTTTGCATACCCAGTAATCTTTTCCCTCCCAGATCCAGACCTGTAGTCAAATAAAGGCCTCCACAACAAGCTGCTCACTTACATTAAAACAGATGGCTAAACACAAATGGACTCTCAGTCTGTGTGTTAACCATTGCACCACAATTCTATTAAGACATTTTCCTTTATTCAAAGTGCCCACGGAGGTTTTTCTGTCTAGGAAATATGCACTTGTGCTGCATTTTTGTTCTAATCAGCTTCCATAAACAGCCCACGCAAATACGGCTGGCTGATAAAAGTCTGTGTTTACTCAGGCAAATAAATAATCGTATCAATAATGAACGAGTTTCTTTTCTGAACTCAGTGTCATTTATTTCTATGAAATGAAGCATTCAACGATAAACAGACTGTGACTGTTTTCATTGTAAAACATTAACTAAATGCAAACCGAGTCATAATGTCAAAAACACATCCCAGACTGCTTAATAAAACCTAAATACAATATTGTCATTTGATATAATATCAGAGATGTTGTATGTTAAGAGTTTCTGGGGGGGTACCCATTGTGTTGTGGCCCAGTTTTCTTGGTTTCATGTATTTGAGTGACAGTGTTTTGTGAATTTCTAGTTAAAGTCTAAACATCATGCAGGAAGCACTTTGCATATGAAGCGAGGATGAAAATTCTGCCAACTTTGCATTGACCACAAGTACTTCTGAGAGCCTTCCTCTCTGCGAAAAGAGTGGTGAGTGAGTCATAATGGATTTCAGAAGAAAATGGACATAATATCTGTGTATTCATTTGTTTACAGGGGACACTGAAGCCACAGACACGATGTCTGCGATGCGGGGGCGTACTGGAGTGGTCAGAGGAGCACAGGTGTGTGCGTGTATTTGTGTGTGTGTGTGATATATAGTACATTAGTGACAACTGGCACAAGCTATTATCTAAAAATAAATGACAGCGCTGTTCAGTATTCATGATAAAGAAATTGCCATCAGATCATTTGCAAGCAATCAGATCAGACGTGTGGTTTGCAGGCCATAAGTGGAAGAGGTGCTACAGGAAGCAAACAATTGTGCTGGACAAAAAAAGCCTGAATTAATTCCAAGTAACGTTTTCTATTTCAATTATTCATGAGAGCTGTTCATAAGTTCCTAGCTGTAGAATGGAATGCCTTCTGTTAAATACTAAGAGAAAAAGCAAAGTGCTTCATTCTTGATACAGCAGATTCGGGACAAAGCAACCAAACCATAAAGACCTTCAATCATGCAAAATTATCTAAGTCATTTATTTTTAATGATAAAACACTGTTTATAGATTTTTTATTCACCCATACCTCAGGATGTGCTTTACCATAGTATGCATCATGATACTGTAGAAATGTTTGCCCCTTTCTTGAAATATAAGGGCTCTGCCCAATTAAAGATGAAGTATAGTATAGAATAGTGAGATATTCCCCCTTTTTTTTAAATCAGACATGGCATGTCAAAAAACTAAATAATTACAGTGTGTTTGTGATTATTCAAATGTGTTTATTGCCTATTACGGGGAAAACTGGATAGTATTTGTATGAATCATGGTTTTAAGAAAAAGTTTATTTCCACACTTGTGGAAAGCATAGACTGTATATAAGAAGTAAACATAGTCCCCATGACGTCACCCATTGGTTTGTGGACTACCGTTTTGAAGCCTTGAGTTTGGCATTAGCTATCTTGTTTTTTTTGGAGCCACAAGGGACAATATTCGGACATGAGGAATGAACTGGAGAAGAGCGAGGCAGTCCTGTTAGCATAACAAACGCTAATTTAACAGCTAGTGACAACGCTTGCCAGCTAGCTTGGTTAGCAAAGTGCATCCATAATTTACCTTAACTGTGATGTTAATTGGGTAATTAATTTTGGCTAGCAAATAACATGCTTAAAACAAAATGTACTTACTGGAAAAAATGAACATCCGACTCCTTAGAGTGTCTTTGACATGAATGTTTTATAAATGGACCCCAAGATGGCATCTATTCAGGCCACTGGAAAATATTGTAATTAAGGCTGAGTGGGACGCCAGATCCAGTTCTATAATACATCCATGGTCTTTTAGTACAACCAAACGTTAAATACTGGCGTCAAAGCGACTTGTCAATCACAAGGTAGCCATGGCCTAAAGCATACCCTGCTTTATTGTCTGTTTTAGTCTAAATGGGACAATAATTTACTAAATCAACATCATGCTGTACTGAAGAAGACTTGAAAGTAGCAATCGAGACTAGAAACTCAAAAGGAAAATGTATACTGAGCTAATAAATCCAGTGAGAAATAGATTTACTTTCTCATAGACTTCTATACAATCAGACCTATTTTTGCAACCAGTGGAGTCGCACCCTGCTGGCCATTAGAAATAATGCAAGATTAAGGCACTTCTGCATTGCCTTCACTATTTTGACTGGAGGTTGCCCCTAGCTGGAAAATCATTAAGTCAGAAATAGCAAGTAGATTTTGAAACCCCCTGCTAAATAACACCCAAACAAGCAAACAGAACAACACAATAACCCCCTTGGCAGACGACATGACGAGTTATTGCAGTAGGGTAAATTAAGCACTGAACTAGTGGTTATAGGGAAGATTATACCTTTGTAAATAAAATGTAAGGTCTGGTAAACAGTACATTTTAAGAGGTGAGTCTTAATTTTTTGTTTGGAAATGGCCAGGGACTCCACAGTCTTATTTAAATGATTGCTACACCACGGGAGAGCAGGAAGAGAGAATAGTGTTGGGGCATGTTTATGAGGAACCTAATGAGAGGGATGTTCCAGGTGAGCAGTAGATTAGATATTGTGTTACAGCAGAGGTGATTTTTTTATACACATATTTAGCTTGTGTGTTTCTCTCAGTGTCCTGCTGGGCTGTTCCTGCTGCTCTACAGTGGATGAGACGCTGGAGAATGTAACAAGAGGTCTGGGCAGCAGAATGAAGAGGGAGAAGAGTCACTGGGCTGCTGGAAGAGTGGGCGACATTGACTTTGTTGGCTCTACTAAGACGAGAGGAAAGGTGAAACCTGATAACATGACAAAAAACAGAGGTGATACATCATCGGAGGAGTTTGCGGAATAAATGTTTCGAGCTGTATAATGACATTTCAACTTGTCTGTTTATATGCAGTTTGTGAGGGTGCGCAGCAACACAGACCCAGTGCAGATCTACCAGATGCTGACAGAGGAGTGGGGCCTTGCTCCCCCACACCTGGTGGTGTCACTGGTGGGAGGAGATGAGCTGGCTCAGATGAAGCCCTGGCTCAGGGACACTCTGAGAAAAGGACTTGTGAAGGCTGCACAGAGTACAGGTTAGAATCAGGGGGATTAAACTGGGCTTGGCTTTTGAAGTCGACCGCCAATGGTACAGAATTTGGTTCTATGTTGCCCTCTATTGGCTGGTAGCAGAATTATAGAAACACATCCCCAATATGCAATACTGTCTAAAGCCTAAAGATTTTTTTTGTTACATGATGAGTATTTTAACGACTTTTAATGCTTGTAAGGAGGACTAACACAGAATGTTTTATAACCATATAAGGCAGAAACACTCTATAATTACCATCATAAATCAATGGTAAATTGATAGTTAACTTAAATGTTGTTAACAGTTATTATTCTGTTAACAAACAATGAAATTATCATTAATAATGTTTACTTATTATTATTAATGCTATCATTTATGTATTTTTTTCTTTAGTTTGAGTAATATGAAAGACTTAGTTTATACATTATACCCTGTATTATACCTAATAAGAAACATAACAATTACATCCTGATCACATAGTAAACTATTTATTAACAGTTTATGTTTCACAAATTCTAACATTTTATATACTTTATTAAGTATTTGTTAATGATTATCAATGGATTTATTTTGACAAATGATTAACTATCTATCTAAACAATGTTTATAGATGCTTAACAAAGTATTTATTAACCATTTAAGGTAAATAATTATAAGTATTATAATCTGTTCCAACTTTATAATAACGATCCAAATAATGTTTATAGACAGTTTACAAACCAATTATTAACCATTAACAAAGTGTTACAAGTATCTGGTCCGGTTATGTTTATAGATGTTTTGCAAACTATTTCTTAAAGGTTTACAAATCATTTGGTAACTGTTAACAAATACTTAATATAGTATATAAAATGGTATAATGCGTGCAACAATAACCTGCAAAAATAACAAATTATAGCATATTTAGTAAACATGATTACATATAATTTCATTGTTTGTTAACAGTAAAATACAACAACAACAAAAAAACATTAACTAACGTTGAATTAACTATTAATTCACCGTTTATTAATGGTGGTTATTATAAAGTCTTAACTATATGGCCTAACTACCTAACTAGCATAATCAATAGGCCAGCTGTTTATATGGAATCCAGGACACAACTTTCCTATTTAACACATTCACAGAGTAGAGACTGCAGCTGCTTCTCTGTTCAACAGGGGCATGGATTTTAACTAATGGCCTTCGCTTTGGCATCACCAAGCACTTGGGCCAGGCGGTGAGGGATCACTCGTTGGCCAGCACCTCCTCTAAAGTTCGTGTAGTGGCCATTGGCATCGCACCCTGGAACATGATCCACAACCGAGAGGCGCTACTCACTAGCCACTACGCCAAGGTTTCTGTTTATACGCAGACAATATAGAGCACATACAAACTGCAGCAACGTCTATGAGAGATATATTTACATCTTTCACATCAATGTGTTTATGCTGTCCTCTGTCTTTCTTCATACCTGCATTCATGTTCTCCAGGTGGACGAGCCTGCAGCATACAAGCCACAGGACTTGCCTCACGGCTCAGTGTATTCCCTGGACAGCCATCACTCCCACTTTGTGCTGGTGGAGGAGGATCCCCACAGACCGGGAGCCACCAGTGAAATGAGGGTGAAGCTGCTCAAACACATCTCTCTTCAGCGCACTGGTTATGGAGGTAAAGCCCTTTACTCAAGCAGTATAAACAATAACCACATTTTAAATGGCTCAATTAAAATTTAAAGTCCTGCATTTACTTATATAAATAAAAAAAGGAAAATGCACTTAAATATTAAAAGAGGGAGCAATTATTGGTCCGTTTCGTGGTGTTAAATTATAAATTAAGCATTATGGCACTGTCGATCTGTTCGTAGTACAAGTGGCTGCTTCATATAATAACTTAAAAAAGCCCTGCTTCATATTTAATGACCTTTTCATATGGCTTGCTGTAAAATCATGTGGTGTAGCCGAGTAAATGCATATCTACTCAGAACATGTGTTAGCAGTAGTATGTCTGCGATTGAAACTATGTGTGGGGTATGGATTCTTTACTGCCTGAAGCAAGTAAAAAATGTTTTAATAAATATATAATATATGTACATATACAGTATATATATATATATATATATATATACTGTATATGTACATATATTTTTTTAAAGATTGAACTACAGAGAGCGAGTGAGCAGACTCACCATCATTAGGTGTTATCTCACTCTTGTCCCTTTAGTTTTCTTTGTTTTTAAACCACAAATGTAATTTGTAATTTACAAGATGTCTGAGTACTCAAAGGTAATCTGTAGAATGTTCTTCTAAACAAACAAAAGTTGTGTTTGCAATCACCAATATACATTGTTTGTATCCTTGGAGTCTAAAAATGTGTTTAGCGCATTTGGGTGCTCATAAAACATTTGTAAAGCCAATTAATGTAATCATTTAAATTATAAATTCAATATAAATTCAGCCATGTGTGCAAACTTGCAGCCTTCTTCTTTTCTGCCTTTGCAGGGGCTTTGCTACAGTAAGCTTCTCTGTGAGTCAGTAGAGAACCCCCAGAGGAGCATCAGGAACGTATATTGCATCGCCCACATGCTCAGACACACAACACAACAGGGATCCATTCACAAAAACATTGCTCAGGCATGAAAAAACGTAAAGTTAAAGCTTAACAGTTCGTTCTTACTGCCTTTCAAGGTCACTGTTGTGAAAAGTTGTATAACTTTTTGTTCTGGGAAATCCTAGCACATAGTATGCTCCTTAATATACTGTTTGTCTTCTCCATGTTGTTTTATTGTTAAAGTCGGGATCATTTTACCTCTTCTCTAAAACTGTTCAAATGTAACAATCTGAGAAGGGAACATCACTCTTTGGTTTAACTGCTCACAACTTGGAGACAAAGGGAACCTGTGACAAAGTTATTTGTCAACGTATTTATGAAAGACACTTGGTCAAACAATGGTTATTTTACAGTTGACAGCAGAAGCCTATGCACCATTCATACAGCAGTGGGATACCAGAATGGTAATAATGTATGACACTCTGAGATGCACAAGATATTACAATGATTGTACTTCTTGGTGTTTGCAGGCGCAGGCAGCTTCGAAATCCCTGTTCTGTGTCTCTTGGTGCACGGGGAGCCCAGGATCCTAAAGGTAAGTTTCATTTCATTATGCTTTGTTAGTTTCTCACAAACTTTAAAGATGTGACTGCGAAGAGACGTTTCGAGAGCTGAGTTTCTTTTTTTTGAATGTGCATATTCTAACCAGTAGCTCAGGCTTGAAAATCATTCTCCAAATCAAATGTTGGTTGTGCCACCTCCTGAAGACGCACGCCAAAGCCAGACCGAGAAACAAATTCTTTCTGTTTTCACAAAACTAATCTCTTTGGCTGGAAAGCCTGTCAAAGCCAACAAATGTGCAAGAATAGAGCCACAACAAATGTTATGAAATACAGCTCACACTGATCAATATAATTCTCTGTTTATGTTTAGTTGAAAAGTTATTTAGTGAGAATGAGGATGTTTGTGACTTTGAGTCTGGACAGAGTGTTCCTGTCTGTCTGCAGAGGATGTACAAAGGCATTGGCAATTCGACACCATGGCTGATCCTGGCAGGCTCAGGAGGCGTGGCTGACATCCTTGTCACGCTGATGAATAGGGGCTGCTGGGATATGGACAGTGTTCATGAGCTGCTGCTGGACACCTTTCCAAATGCCCACCACAGCACAGACATCAGTAACTGGGTCAAGCTGGTGAGAGCAATGTGCACAGCATGGAGGCAGGCACATACACGGATATGCACATCACAAGACTTAAAACGTTGCCAGAAAAATGGGGCACACTGGGGAAGATTGTGAGGGAAGCTAATGTGGGATTTTCATCCTTATCTTCAAAATGTGTATGTGATGACCTAATTAAGCATATGGAGGAGGATGGGAAAGGTACTTATAATGGAATATTCTTTCAAGCCGACAAAAAGGGAATGCTATTTTAGAAAACAATGCAGTAGCTTTAAAAAAATAATTGTTCATTGCTTCACTCAAATGAGGTCTTAGTAATAACTGATTGTCAACCTGCCTATCAGATCCAGAAGATACTTGATCATGGACATCTCCTTACCGTCCACGACCCTGAACAGGAGAGCTCTGAGCTGGATACGGTCATCCTCAAAGCTCTAGTCAAAGGTAAAGTAGCCTGTGAGAGAATTCTTGTCAAAAAAACTACAATTTTCTAACACTATACAATCACAGCACAGGTTTTGTGACTTGCCAATTGCATGGAGAGAGAGTCTTGACATTTTGAGCACCAAATAGGTTGTGAACCTGTTGACATCTTGTATGTTGTGTGTGTTTATCAGCTTGTAAGAGCCAAAGTCAGGAAGCACAAGACTTCCTGGATGAACTGAAGCTTGCTGTGGCCTGGAACAGGGTGGATATTGCCAAGAGTGACATATTTAATGGAGATGTGGAGTGGAAGGTGAGACAAAGTAATTAGATTAGGGATTTCTCACACTCAGGTAATTAAACTTTTCAGTGTGGTTAAAACTGTGAAGTTCAATCTGCAATAAAGTCAAAGTTCAGCATATTTAACAAAATTAAAAGAAGCGTCTGACACCATACAAGCGGTTCTGTGAGTCCATACTTAGGCACAGTGGTAACGTGCTAATTAACACACATCCATCATATTTCACTGACAGGACATTTGACTGAAAACCATAAATGTCAACCAGATGGTGGCACTATAGGAACAATCAGGGGATTATTAAAGCCAGTAGGATTAATCCTCTGGGGACCATGAATGTCTGTGCAAAACTGGCAACCCATCCAAAAGTTTTTGAGGCATTTCAGTCCGAATGGTTGGACTATCTATCCCTAAACCAACCGACCCACCAACCAACCAACCAACTGACCAACCGACTGACTGAACTACAACCAACCAACTTACCAACCAACCCACCAACCCACTAACCAACCAACCAACCAACCAAACAACTTACCAACCAACAGACTGACAGACCAACCAACCAACTAACCAACCAACCAACTATACCAAACAACCAACCAACCAATCAGCCGACCGACCGACTGAACTACAAACCAACCAATTTACTAACCAACCAACCAACCAACCAACTTACCAACCAACAGACCAAGCAACCAACCAAGCAACCAAGAAACTAATCAACTAATCAACTAAACAACTAACCAACCAACCAGCCGACCGACCAACCAACCAACTGACCGACCAACCAACCAACCAACCAACCAACCAACCGACCGACTGAACTACAAACCAACCAACTTACCAACCAACCCACCAACTAAGAAACGAACTAACCAACCAACTAACCAACTGACCAATCAACCAACCAACTAACCAACCAACCAAACAACCAACTGCCCAACCAACCAACAAACCAACTGACTTGGTTCTTTAATCTTTATTGTTATTTATTTACATTTGTATTCAATCAATATGAAAGGGACATTGACTAGTGGCTCATTATATCGCGCACACATAAGAGTGGAAAGCAAGTGTACATAATAGTAAAGGGGAAAATAGCCTGACTTTTTCAAAGGAAGAAGATGCTTTATGTGTCATTGTAACAAAGACACATGATCTTTACAGGCTTGCGACCTTGAAGAGGTGATGATGGATGCACTGATCAATGACAAACCTGACTTTGTGCGCCTCTTTGTCGACAACGGTGTAAACCTGGGCGAGTTCCTTACTTACGGTCGTCTACAGGAGCTTTACTGGTCTGTGTCGGAGAAGAGCCTCTTTCACAACCTGCTCCTCAAAAAGTACGAGGAGAAGCAGCTTCTGCTTGGAGCTGCCAGGACACCCGGTCCACCTGGGCACCATCCCCCTGAGCAAGGGGACCGGAAACCCCGCTTCACCCTCTACGAGGTCGCCAAAGTGCTGAAAGACTTTCTCCATGACTCCTGCAAAGGCTTTTACCAAAAGATTCCCACAGTGAGTGATTGAAAGTTCCAGTAAATCATGAATATATAGATACAGTATATATACTGTATCTATCTATATACTGCACTGAATAAGAAATTATTTCAACGGATTAATAAGTTCCACCCTGTATTGCTTCTTGCAGCAGCTCTCATACTTTTTGACTTGTGACACCTTAAAAATCAAGCAATGTCTATTTGTGTCCTCCTTGTCACAGGCCACATTTGTCAATGAGCTGTGAGTGGAGAGTGATTTCCCTTTCAGACAGTTTCATTTGAAAGTGTTAAAGGCCTGAAGAAGACAGTGAGATAGACAATATATAGACTTTGTGTTAAACTCACTTCCTGGAAAACAGTGAATCTTTAATGGCGAACTCATCCTGCAGTTGTAGAAAACATAAAATCTAACCAACAAAGCTGTTGCAATGTTTAGGTAATGCCAGGGGAAATATAATATGTGTTGTGTATATCTTCCTGTTTTCTACCCTGTTAGTCAATATGTAACCCCTCAGATCTTTCTTGTGACTCACTGGAAAGGTCCTGACCCCCAAGTTGGGAACCACTGGGCCTCCAATTTCACCATAATTGCAGAAAGGAAGACATGGATCATCGCACATCAAACCTGTTGTTACACCCTTTATTACCCATCTGTTGTACAATGTATGTTGTTTGTACTGTATCATGTTGTACAGTGATAATCCAAAGGAAGAATTTATAGCTCAGACCACAATCAAATTGCTTCTTGGTATGTCTGTTCAGACTGTTTCATACATTTTTCAAACACCTACATATCCTGTTGACAGACCGACACACTACCAGGCACGAATAACCTCACTGGCAGAGGAAGTAATTAGTTTATATAATGACTCATGCAATAATTGGAGGTTTCTCTGTGCAGCTACTATATTTACTGCATATTCAAATCTGTCTGTGTGCTCCAGGAGAAGCCAGCAAAGGGTCGACTGTTCCACAGCCAGAAGAACCTGGCCGAGTTAGAGGAGCGCTGTGAACATCCTTGGAGGGATCTCTTCCTCTGGGCCGTCCTTCAGAACCGACAGCAGATGGCTAACTACTTCTGGGCTATGGTGAGTCTTATCAGCTTCTTTAGTCAGTTCAGCTCCCGCTTGTACTGTCTCAACTCTGTGTGGTCCAAGCAATGAAAGTCTAAATGTGCCTGGCATTAGCAAAAAACTATTCAATCCAAACTGGATTGAGTTGAATTGTACTGTGCTAGTTTGTATTCTGTATTCAGGGTGAACAAGAGTGATGTGGGCCAGCACAGCGCAGGTGCAGGTCAGTCCTGCCATATGAAAATGTCACTTCAAGATAAAAGAGCCCAGCAAACGGCATATTTAAGAACTCAGGTGAACTAAAAAAGCTATCTTATCTCCAAGAACATTATTCAAATGAAGGTCATGCTGCGTCATGGGGCAGTAAATTCAACGAGCTGTCCTGATGAAGTTAATGAGAAATATATCCTTACATGGGATTGATGCTCTATGAGTAGTTTAAAAGACACAAATCAATGATAATTGCTCTTTGTTTTCAACATCTTTTCAAGGCACCTTTCATTTCTTTAATGCCCTTCCCGAACTAAGGAGAGCCAATTATTGTAATCTCACAAGCGGTCACCCTCATGTGCTCCTTTCCTGCGTCTTATTTCAAACATTATCGGAAATTATGGTAATTGCATTCAGTCTGTGTACAACCCCCTATTGCAAAAAAAGGTCCCACTCTCACTTTGCCTGGGATATCTGCATTCATAATTCTATTGTTTGAAGTACCTCTTGTGTTGAAGGCCTCGTCACAATTATCTTTGCAGGCTGGCTAATGCTAACAGAATATCTCATATATAATATATACATAAACCCAAGAGAAACATTATACAGACAGATGTATACAAATATTGATCATTTGATTAAGGAGGGTTGAACTTCAAAAAGAGAGCTCATTTACACAGTCGCCGTGTTAGTCCTATAAAGGTTTCTCTTAAAAAAAAAGTATAGATCATTCAAATTTGCCATAAGCTGTTTATTATTAAAAGAATACAATATAATACAATAATCATAATCTACTAAAAATGGCATAATACACAGCGCCAATATTTTACCAGAAAGGACCAACCTAATATTTTCTTTGTGAAAAAGAGTACATCTTTATCTTTTGTTATCTTTTGGCTTTACCCTTTTCCTTCTATCCTCACGTATATATTTGTGACAAGGAATCAAACCTGGTGTTAAAACACTGGTTTAGTGTCTGAGAAGATAGATACCAGTTTAATATCTGGCCATTTCAATATGAAGCTGGACCTAGGTCTAGGAGAGAGCTAGCCTGCCTTTGTCCAAAAGTAGCAAAATCCACCTACCATCACCTCAAAAATTCATCAATAAACTAGTTGTATCTCGTTTAATCTGAGCAAAATTTGATTGTGTAAAAAGGAGAAGTTGTGGTTTTATAGGGGGTAACATGACTATTTCTTGGAGAAGCATTGACTCAGAGAGAGAGAGAGAGAGCCTTTGCTGTTTTCTTGTTTTCAGTCTTTATGCAAAGCTAAGCTAACTGGCTCCAGTTTCATATTGCATGGACAGACATTAGGGTGGTATCTATCTTCTCATCTAACTCACGGTAAGAAAAGGAAGGACCACAGTCTTGCATATATTTACTATTTACAAAAAAAAAATTGCATATAGTTTGCAAAACTAACAAATATTTTCCAAAGCTTCAGGTCCAGATAGTCATTGGTTTCCATTCGTTGTAATAAGTTATTAAAGTTATGCTGGTGATTCATAATTTTCTGATCATTCTGCACTTTCAAGCTCATCATGTAACTTAAACTAAAGTAAATAAAGACATGATGTTTACTATGATGAAAAAAAAACACAAAAACATCTTGAAAACCAATGGTATGCTTTCAAAAGTTGTGAGGAGAAAGTAAAGTATGCGTGCATTATAGTTAATGGGCAAAAACACTAGTAAAGTCCTTTAAGTACGAGGGTAGTTTTTCTTTACCTCAGGTCTTTAAGAACACCACTTTAGTTATGTCCAAGGTGAGATGAGTCCAGTACCAAAAATATACAGTTGGAACCTGCTATCATACCCACTCTGATTGACAGGTGCAGCCAGGCTTTAATAACAACTACATGTAAGACATAAATGTTTCCTGAGGCAGTTAAAGGTCTGTTCACATCAATGGTAAACACAGGGTAAAGAGGTCTATCAACTTCACATAATGATCAGTTGGGCAACACAGGATTGCTTTTATGTAAATCTTGAATTATACACCGCATGTGAGTATAAGTGTTACATGGTCAAAGACCAAATCTGAGTGAAAGCCTTTGGAAACAGTAGGTGGACTTGCAAGTAGAAATGTATCTACTGCAGCCTGATGCACAGGGTACACGAAGCTCTCTAAAAATTTTAAGTAGATTTCTCAGATCCCTCTCTCAGACCCAATTCTTGGATCCAGCTTTCTTTTAACCCTTCAGGGCCCTGAGGCAGTTGCGGCAGCGCTGGCGGGGTGTAAGATTCTGAAAGAGATGGCACGACTTGAATCTGAGGCTGAGTCTGCACGTAGTATGAAGGAGGCGAAGTATGAGCAATTCGCCCTAGGTGAGTACATACAGTAAACCGTCCGATGACAAGAGCTGACAGTGAGATTAAAAAAGGTAAAGGTCAAGAGAGCTACACTCACTGACCTAAACAACACAAAACACAAACAGATCCGACTGGAAAGGAATGAAATCTGAATCTAAATGTACAAATTCTTCATATGTAGCCGAGTGGTTGACAATGTGTACCCACTGTTCTTATTGTGGCAGATGTCTTCGGAGAGTGTTACTCCAACAGTGAAGACAGGGCTTATGCTTTGTTAGTGAGAAGAACACACTGCTGGAGCAAATCTACAGTCCTTAACTTGGCCACCGAGGCAGATGCCAAAGCCTTCTTTGCCCATGATGGAGTTCAGGTAACACGGACGCACATCCGTGCGCTCATTTGGCTCCAATTCAACTGATTCTTTCTGCTAATGTAAAACATTTAACTTTCACCCAACAGTTTCTAACCATTGTGCATTTGATTAAGATAGTTATTTAGTTTATTTTGTCGCCTTTTGTATTGAAATACTGTGTTGTCCGGCAGGTATTTAATAAAAAAGACTTCCCAGGGCATTGCCATTAGACACTTAATTCAAAGTCGTATCATTATGCTCGTCATTGGACTCCATTCAATATACATTTTTACCTAAATTCCTACATTCCTTGCCCTAACACAAAGTCATCATTGAGAGTTAATTGGTATTCAATGTCAGCTGGGAAAGTGAGTATGCAGAAAACTCCCGACAGCAAATGTATTTCATTTAATTTTTTAAAGCACACAGTTGGAAAAAAAAAAAAGCGATATCCTTTTTAAATGGGAAGCTGCGTAATGTTTCAAGAGAATGTGGATTTGATTGGTGCGGTGCAAAAGGTGGACAAACCCATGACTAAGCACCAGGTGTCCTTTCATGTATGCGACTCATCAAACTGCAACTAGACAGCTGTGGAGAAGGAAAGAGTTCACACGTCCTATGAAATGGTTTAATGAGGAGGCCAAATTTGCATTTTTTTTCTTCTATTAACCAGCTGGGGCACCTCCCTGTATGGCGCTTTCATGGATTTAGTCACAAGAGGGAAGGGCAAAAATACTCTAAGGCCTATGGTGCCCTCTTGTGGTTCATTCAGATGTTGAGTTAGTTTGACCCTGCGCTATAAAACCTCTCCGATTTGAACCTAATTGATACAAAACTAAACTTTCCCTGCAGGCTCTCCTCACAAAGATTTGGTGGGGGGCGATGACGACAGACACAGCCATCTCCAAACTGGTGGTGTCTTTCTTCTGTCCACCACTCATCTGGACCAACCTGATAAAGTTCAGGTGATCAATCTTATGCTAACTATACCTTTTGCCTTCTTAGCCATGCTGAAGCACTGTTTGTCTTTTGATTGTGCACACTGACATTCTCTTATGTGTTTTTCAGTGAAGAGGAACTTGACAATCGTAATAGCCGCGAGGAGTTCGTGGAGCTGGACAGTCTGGACACAGAAAAGGCTTTACTGTTAACTGACGACGATGACCCTTTGTGAGTTTGCAATGAAATATTGCTCATATTGCTGATAGATAATCTGAAAATGATCTGTGCTAATCATCTTTTAGATGTTATTCTTATTCTTATTATTTCTTTCTAAAATACTGTATGTAGCATTAATTACCCTGCATTGTATACTGACAATAGAGCTGTACTTGACGTTTTTTAGACGTACTTTCTGGCTTTGAGAGAGAGAAGCTCACGTTCCCAAATATTGATTGGACTTTCAGGCCATAAAAAAAAACAAAAAAACATAGCAATTCTTAATTTAGCTAGACTTAAATAAAAGCATAATAAAATGCGAACAACATACAATAAAAAATGAGTAAACCTCATGCTGAAACCTACAATGCACACGCTCACACAAGACAATGTTCAACAGCGACAGCATAACGTAAAATCTGGAGTACATACTGCCTGCATCAACAAACCCAATGGTCAATTAAAACAACATCAATAATCTTCCCATGCTTCAACTTCAGGCAATTATTGACTTGTTGGTCATGTGTGTGAAAAGAATTTGACAAGCACTTGAGTGTCTTTTCCACTCTTCGTCCTCCAGGGACTCTTCACCTGGAGGTCCAGCAGCTCAGAGCTGTGCCACAGTCTGGTGGCGTTTCTTGCTTCGCCGCTGGCGTCGCTTCTGGAGCGCTCCTGTCACCGTGTTCCTTGGTAATGTCATCATGTACTTCGCCTTCCTCTTCCTCTTCACCTACGTGCTCCTGCTAGACTTCCGCCCACCGCCTCCCTTAGGCCCTGGACCCCAGGAGATAATGCTCTACTTCTGGGTCTTCACTTTGGTGCTGGAGGAAATTCGACAGGTGACCGATCAAAGCATTCAAACTTTCACTTCATCATCCCATTTTATCATTTCAAAGACACATTTTAAGTCCTCAGATCATTATTTAGTGTTTTTTTGTATGTTAAGGATCCACTTCTATGCAGTGTGACAGCCATTTTGAAGCACTGTTATTAGATGTGATTGCATGACAGCATTCAGGCCTGATAAGTCAGCCCTATCTGAGTAGGAGGTGACGCTACACTAAGCTCATTTTCTCTGGGGTTTTAAGAATTCATGAGCCTTTCACCTTCCTGCCTGACTCCCTCCCAGTGAGCCAGGTCAGACAAGCATGAGCCCTTATTGCACTGATCCCTCGGAGTGTTCCTCCCTTGGGTACAAAAGCCCCAGATGAGAGAGATCAGTTCCCTCGGCTCGCTTTTTCAACATGCATCTCAGAAAAGTCCCTGAGCTGAGCAGAACTATGGCACAGGTTTCCAAATAAAGAACCACACTGCTACTACAGAGCGACCCCAGTGTTTCACCAAGCCCAGGGGTGCAAGGCTGTCCCCAAGGGAAGACAATGCCACAGGGGCCTCGGTTCTCACCGTACTTGTCATAGCACAAGGTGAGAGACTGTTGGTTTAACAGCTTTTTAAATGTGATGGATGGGTTGTTGCAAGGCTGCTCACTCTCACAAAAAACAATATGTTATGGCATGAATTTATATAGGCTGGTTGTGCATAATATGTAGCGTTCCATTACATCAATTGTGTTCACTTGCCGGTTGAGGATTTTCTGTCATTTACATTGAAATGCTAACAGGGTATTATTCCAGACAATCCAGTCTCAGAGAGACTTTAGATAATCAGGGCTGTTTTGTTGTTATTTACACATAATTTATCACCAACACATCTGTGATGATTGATACAAAATTACATTGCATTTGATCGCTAAGTCTACACTTTGCGCCAAGTTTAACTTCCAGCTCTGTTTGCAAATCATTTATGCCCAAAAAATGTCAGACTCTATGAGCAGTGCTGCCGATAAATAGCGAAGGAAGCCCAGACTCCCCTACTGCTTTTATTAAAATGATTAGTTGGTTAATTCTGTCTCTTTAACAAACTAAAACTGAATAGGTCTGAACTGAAATGGTAGAAGTAGATTTTGCGCTTTTAACAATGCTGATTAAGACAAAATGGTATTTTGTGGTAGGACAGTCCACACCAGTCTATCACTGTATAAAAGCAACAAACTTTCCTCAGCTATTTCTCAAACCTATGGTGCCATCAAGGGAACCAATAGTGGTTCTTGATGCACTTACAATGTTCGAAACCACAGGAGACAACTCCACCTTACACTCTGAGTGCACCGAACCTTTTACACGATTGAGAATTTGAGGCACTGCTAACTCCCTTTAGGCCCTGCAGGTGTGTCAGAATAGGACTCAACTATTAACATGAGAAAAATATTTGTGGTTTAAAAATGTTGAACAGGTTTATTGAAGCATTATTTGCCTATAAACAACTAGACATTTTAAAGTGGGAATACGAAATGGAAAGGTTAGAAACACATTTTTTTTATGTTAAAGTAATGTTATTTATATTTCAGTCCCATAGCACAAAATATTATATTAGCATCCCAATATATTTGACTTGGTACTGTATACAGTATATTTTAATGGTAACACTTTCCATGCCCATGTATATAAAGCATTATAAACATATGTATATGTTAGAATCAGCTTATAGCACTTTATAATTATAAGCACTCATACATATTTATAATTCTTTATGACAATAACTTAACCCTTATAAAGCATTTTATAATGACTCATAAGGTCAAGTATCATAATACTTCACAATTACTGGACACTAACTCACATTTTTTTGCAAGCCCATGTCTATAATGCATTGTAAACTTATTAATAATGCGTTATATGACTATACTGTATACAGTTTACAGTATATGATTATAATGCTTTGTATAGCATTATACAAAGTGTATAACGTATAACAACTCTGGGAATTATAATACACTATGATCCTTGCAAAAGAAAAAATGTCAGCGATAGACCAACAATTATGAAGTATTATAATACTTGACACACACATCACTTTCTACCAAATGTCCGATGCTATTAAAGCACACAACACATATGCTAACGGCATGTTGAAAGGAGAAACGAATGCCAGGCTCAGTCTTGGAACAGGAATAAGTGTCACATCACACTTTTCATTCACAGAGCTTTTTCACCGACGAAGAGATGAACATCTTGAAGAAGTTCAAACTTTATGTCGAGGACAACTGGAACAAGTGTGACATGGTTGCCATCTCACTCTTTGTTGTCGGGGTTTCGTGCAGGTAATTGACCTTAAAGGACATTAATAACGTAACACAACAGTGCGTTGGCTCTAGTTGTTATAATGCTAGAGCTTCAAAATAAAAGAGTGAACGGATTACTGAATGGGAAGAAGGGGCTAAACCCGAATGAACCACACAGTTATTAATGTCTGTTTTCCATGGTTTTGCAGGATGGTAGACAACACTTACGAGGCAGGACGGACAGTTCTGGCGATAGACTTCATGGTTTTCACTCTACGTCTGATCCACATCTTTGCCATTCATAAGCAGCTTGGCCCCAAGATCATCATTGTGGAAAGAATGGTGCCAGAAAACAAAACACTACTATCTAAACCTTCTTAAATTGATCTTCATATTCAAAAATACAGACCATCTGTAGGCCATTAAGAATATGAAGACGTTGTTGTTTCGTCTTTACAGATGAAGGATGTTTTCTTCTTCCTATTTTTCCTGAGTGTGTGGATGATTGCGTACGGTGTTGCCACCCAGGCTCTTCTCCACCCCAACGACCCAAGGATTGACTGGGTGTTTCGCAGAGCCTTGTACCGCCCCTACCTGCACATCTTTGGCCAGATCCCCTTGGAGGAAATAGATGGTGAATGACAGTAGATGCTCATTTCTTTTTTTATTCAGCGTATAGAAGCTGCAGCCTTTCAATGTGTGTTCATACATGAAAAATATGACTGTTGTGTGAATGTTATATTTTAATGTGCAATCAGGGATGCTGATTCAGTGGCCTGAATGTTATGTCTTCTAATCTAATTTTCTTGTTTTTTCATTAAACGGAGCACAGCTGCTCGCATGCCTGACATTAACTGCACCAATGACTCAGAGGAGATTATCATGGGCCTACGGCCGCCATGTCCCAACATCTATGCCAACTGGCTGGTCATCCTGCTGCTGGTTATCTTCCTTCTTGTCACAAATGTCCTGCTGCTAAATCTGCTCATTGCCATGTTCAGGTCAGAGGCTGAGAATCCAGAAAGCCCTCCATATGTTTGTCTGTCTGATGATATGAGTTGCCATATGCTATAGTGGCATCTTTGAACATCATAACATAAAAAAATAAAAAAACTGATTTTTTTTTGTTGCCTTTTTGTTCTTTTTTACAGCTACACTTTCCAGGTGGTCCAGGGCAACACAGACATCTTCTGGAAGTTCCAGAGATACAACCTGATCGTGGAATACCACAGCCGTCCAGCACTGGCCCCACCCTTCATCATCATCAGCCACCTCTCTCAACTTCTCCTCAGCCTGGTCAAACAGCCTGCGTCCAAGCAGGAGCATCTTGGTATGAAGGTTATATCTGCATTTTTCACCATATTTCCATTAGGCACTATTGAACTATTCTACTTTATTTCAAACAGATAGTGAAATAGTCCTTTGTGGCTTAAATGGCTAAATTAGGATTAAATGTAATACTGTGCTTATCTCAGTCCTTCACCTGCTCTATCCATGGACATTGCCTGTTGGTTAATTGGTCCTTGGACTGCCTCCCTGTGTGTGTGTGTGTGTGTGTTTTGCCAGAGAGGGAGCTGCCGGCGGGGCTTGACCAGAGGCTGATAACGTGGGAGACGGTGCAAAAAGAGAACTACCTGGCCAAACTGGAGCGCCAACATTGGGAGAGCAGTGAGGAGAGACTCAAGAGCACCTCTTCAAAGTAATCGTTATTTTTTATAACAAACAACATAGCAAACCATCAGAGCAAAATGTTAACTTATTTGTCCTCAAAACATTATTAGTTATTCCGACGTAATTCACGTCATCGGAAATAAACACAAATTATTATTATTTTAGCCAAATTGCAGGTAATTTAC
Source organism: Bovichtus variegatus (assembly GCA_943593645.1). Classification (NCBI taxonomy): domain Eukaryota; kingdom Metazoa; phylum Chordata; class Actinopteri; order Perciformes; family Bovichtidae; genus Bovichtus; species Bovichtus variegatus. Next base: position 12,994,530 of record CALSCE010009344.1, on the reverse strand, counting down.
AAATTGTGTAAAACAAAAATAGATAGAGTCAGCTCCAACTGTCTCCTTCAAAATGACTGACAGAGTGCCCTAACGCCCCCTGATAGTGTGGGGTACTTTCAATTTAGGACCCATTGCAAACATTAACTCAATAAATAGTTTATTTATTTTTATTTTATTTATTTATCTATTTAAACGGCTTAGGCGGAACTGGGTACTTTTGACTGGGGACCCCGCGCCAGGACCCCAGTACATTGGTATAAAAAAATAATAATCACTGATTAAAACAGAAACAGCAAACAATGACATGAAGTCATTAGGAACAAATTTAATGACAAAGTCAGGAACAATTGGAATGATGGACTAAAACTGTGAGACATAACAACACTTATACCTCTGGGGTCTGCAGGGATCCCGGTTGGTAGGTTTAAATTTAAAGCTCTTCTGCCCCCTAGTGGTAATGTTCTTTTTTGATGATTGAGCATTGAGTAGGATTTTTGTTTGTGACCTAGGGTTCAGAGCTTGCTGAGGATTGTTGGTGGGTTCAAGGACCAAGAGAAACGACTGCAATCCATGGAGGCTCAGGTAAACTTGGAAAAGTGACCTCATGTTGTGACCCATCAAGTTGCATTTCCCTAAACATATTTCATATTAGCATGTAATGTGACAAAAAGTTTGCATAACCCTCAGTCATATCTGGCATTGTCTCTAGGTCAGATATTGTGGAGAGGTGTTGTCCTGGATGGCAGAGTGCTTCGCTAAAAGCACTCTGAAGTGCGGGAAAGAAGCTCCAAAAGCTCCGAGTGAGTCAAAAATCCAAAACAAAAAAAAACTCATAGTTGATAATCCAGTGACAATAGACAAAGATACGATTCTATTCTAACACAGTGGAATAGTGGGATTGTACTCTTGCACTGCTGTATATGTTTTTGATTTAATTTCCTATTAATATGCCATGATATTTCAGTGACTCTAACAGGATACCAGGCAAGCAGCACCACGGACGCACCACAAAGTCACCCAGAGAGAGAAGTCGAACAAGAAGGAGGTGAAGCCAGACCAGGTCACTCAGGATATGGAGCTAACAAAAAAGGTCCCTACACTGATGAATAAAAGTGATAACTGGTGGCACGCAGACACCTATTTATGATGCTGTATGTAAACATTTTTGAATATTTTGAGGTATGACGATGGTGCAATTGGGGTTAAGGGGACACTGATTTAGTTGGACTTTAAATTAATAAAAATGATGTTGGATGTTTTCACAGAAGTCCCCCCTGGTTTTTGAGTGTGGACTTTGTTGTACTTCTTAAGAAGCAAATTCACTTGATTTATTTTCATTCTTTTTGCAAGTTGAGCTCTCGAGTTTAAAAACACTTACTAAATCAAAATCATCTGAAAAATGTTTTACTTCAGGATTTCAGGTCACACAATCAATATTTATGAAGCTTGCTGTTGTTGTAAGACAAGACTACTCTAACTGTATCTTTCTTATAGGAAATATTGTTTTACCAAGTTTCTTTAGCGCAGCAAATGGTTTAAATGAAACAAATATACAGACATTAAAAAAAGGAAATGTTCCCTCATCATGTCTAAATGTATGGTCCAAGTCAGTAGAATACATTAAATATAAAACACCACAGTGGCTGTGAGTTTAAGGAAGCTTTGCTTTAATTCAAGGCGATTTCCATCAGTATTGCATCACATGCTATAGTTCATGCCAAACAACATCTCATGCAATTATTAACATTAACAGTAACTATTTTATAGAATTGATGTCTACTCTTGAAATATTTTTCGAGTTCACATTAGGTAGGAACTTGTGTAAATGGAGCCATAAATTGTCAAAAACAAAATGAGAAGCTTTGTGAAAAATCCCCATAGCATGTATTATAAAAGAAATGTGAGTGAGGAAAACAGAAACTCCATGTTTTTTCTGATAATAATGAAGCATGAAATGCTAAATTTGAAATGCACATGAATGTATTTTGCTCTTCCGATTCCTTAAAATTACCTTACTAAAAAAATACCCTGTGGAGTTTTTGTGTACACTGAATGGATCATTGACGTCCAACAAATGTGTCAAATGCATTTCCTGCCTCATAAATCATTTATGAAGCAGACTTCAGAATGTTTTGCATTGTTTCCAAACACCCATCCATACATACATCAACTAGTAATCTTCTTCTTCATCCTTTGCCACCAAACAGCCAGTGTGATACCATGAAACCGAGGGACCACATACAGTATAACCCTCCTTTTTTTTGATGGACATGGCCAGGCTTGTTTCTTTTACTTTGAGTGCTGCTTCATTTTCTCCAGTTGACATGACACTTCCCTAAAAAGATATATTAAAAGAACACATTCACAGAAAAGAAGTTCCTCAGGTGTCCATGTTTTTGGATCCATAGAACTTGCACGTCTGGCTGAGCTGGCCGGCTATCTGCACACATGAATGGCATGAAAATAAGATGCTAGATGTTTAATTTTTTTTTCTTCTGTATGATTTGGTATGGGAAAATGTTCTTTTGGACCAAAGCACGTCACGCGAGTCAGGATTCCAACTGTGGCCGAATCGCTACAAAGCCCAGTGCCATTCCTGTGGGATAGTTTCACCTTTTTCTTAATTTTTTATGGCTTGTAAGAACTACTACTTATGTCACCCTCACGCCCCTGTGCAGACATGTGGATCTTTGTTTTCCTCCTAGTAGAGAATGGGGTAAAAAATATAGCGCCACTAGTGGTCAAAACCTCCACAGGGTATCTTTAACATTCAGTGCCGTCGCCAACGACCACAACACGAGCGCAAAGTCTTGTAGTAATATTCAGTTTGCAAGCAGCAAGTGCCCGTCTTTAAACGTGGTCATTCTGAGCTGATTAAACATTATTGATTATTTACAAAAGTTGAACTTGTGAGGCTTACTGACTGTTGGTACCTTGTGGGTGAGTACATACATTTGAAATATATTAAAAAAGGATTGTACTGTATATTTTTATTAAAACAAAAATCAAACTGACATAAAAATTTGGGAAACAAATAAATACTAGCACACTTGCAGTGTCCACATTTTAAATGGGTGCGAACGTACAATTTCCTCCTCGTAATGTGCGTTAATTAAAATGAACTGAGCCGTATTCAAAACACAAACGCACGATGGTGATGACATTATAGATACGAGTGTGACTTTAGTCCCTCGAAACCTCAGGTCCTCTAGGCTGCACTGTTGGTCCCTCGCGGGGAAGCATATTGTCAAAACGCGATGTCACCTCACAGCGGATGAGTAGAGTGTCATCTTTAACAAAAGCTCTCTGACTCAGCTGGTGCAGGTGCAGAAAGGTGACGTAGCCAAATCCTTTGGGGTTGCGCTGGATGGTGGGCTTCTGGAAGGCTTGCAGGTCTGGTTTAGTCTCCATCACCTCCATGTGGTTCTGACCCTCGGGGCCCTGGTCTAGAATGGCAAGGCGGATGGTGCCCTGGAACGGCCAGGTTAGCTGCCCATCGAAAACTCCTTGCATGGTGTGGATAAAGAGGGAGATGTAGTTGGAGCAGCGCGGGGCATTGGGGGCCTGCAGGTGTAAGCGCAGGCACAGCTTGTAGCCTGGACGTCCTGTGTAGAAGCCGGGGCTGTGCTCGACCACTGGCACGCCCGCTTCTTGGTTCCGCAGGTGGGCAGAGAAACCTCTGAGGCGCCAGATGAAGATCCCGTGACACTGCTGGGACTCCAGCTCCTTCACAGTCTCCTCCAGCATTGACACTTTACGCCTGATCTCTGCAAGCTGGCCGGACTGCGGAAAGAGACGGGACAATAGTGAAATTGACAAAGGCTTACGAGCGTCTACACAAGAGGCGTAGTGTGAGAAGTTAGCAGAGCAGCAATATCAGCTGCAGTGCTCCATCTGCATCAACGCTGGGTGCGTTCAGGCACAGTATTGAGTGTAGGACACACAATCGCTTAAATGACGCACGTAAAAAGAAGAAAAATGGACGTGAAGCGTAAAAATACATATTTACAAGGGCGCAGCGCGAGTGAACGCTAGTGCCTGTGTTCGACAGCTGTACAGATTCCAATAGAAACGCGTTTGTTCAATCAGAAGTGCGTGAGACTGAAAAGCGCAATCCTGTGCAGACACATAGTTTAAATGTCTGTGCTCGAACAGGTAGAAACAATGTGCTTCCAAAACAACTGAACCATCTGAAAAAGAAACAAAAGTCGAACTTAACAAAAATACAGCTCTATGATCTGATGAATGCATGGCTAAAATATCATGTACTTTTTTACTAGAGCTATATTTTTCTACAGAGCCAGTTTTACATGTCCTTTTCTCCCCCTTATTCACCCTTTCCCCCAAAATGACTACGGTCTACTCTACCTTGTACGACCATTGAGCCACTGAGTACCACACTAGTATGAGGCTAAGAGCTACTCACTAGTTCTACATTAAACATTTCCTGTGTCAAGAAAAATGGAATCCAATAACTGTAAGTTAAAGTCATTGATCTGCTATAACTTCATATTACATTTCGGCACCGTCTGATAAATATGAGATCGAAGACATGACAGAACAGGTAGACAGGCAAGATCTATCGCAAATTAGGATAATAGATTCTTCGATTAAACATGCAAACCGTATGCACACGTATTAGTACGCTGGAGGCTTACCTGTGTTTCTTTTAAGATGATGAGCTCACGCAGTTGGTGATCCTGCCTTACCAATCGTCTATCCATCTCCCTGAGTCTCTGTATCTCCTCACTAGGCTGACAGGGGGAACAGTTGCTGCTGCAGCTTGCAGCTGCTCTGGGCCCACTGGAGGCTGATGTGGATGCTGCAGCTCCTTGATCCTCGGGGGAAAGAGAAGGTCCTGGCGTCCACAGGTATTTGGGTGTGGTGCCATTGAGGCTGAGGCCACGCAGGAACTCAGCCATGTAGCGCATGTGCATCTGTGTGAACTCCTGCATGTGCTGAGCCAGGTTGTGGCGCTGCATCTGCAGAGGCAAACAATTTCTCTTTGTGACATCTGGTCTGCAGGGGCTGATGGGGACTAATAACAAACCGAGTTCTCAAGGATTGTCGTTTCAACAGTTTGTAGAAAATTTGAATTTGATCACCTACCCTTTCCTTACATCCAAAGGTGCTAAAGTTACAGGCGATGGGTGCTTTCGGGCAATCTGTATCACAATGAGATTCCATCTGAAACAAAATCATAAATCAACTTCACTTCATTTATATATATTTATTCAACTTGGGAAGTCAGTTATTACTGTATATTTGTGGACAAAAAGTAATTATCCCAATAGTCCCATACAGAAAACCATTCACGTCATCAATTTCACTCGCTGCAGAAATCGTAGACGCCCATATCTACTGTGACATACAAGTGACTGGGTGGAATGGTTCCCTATAGTTTAGTCAAAAGAGAAGTTCTTGTTGACAGAAGTTCCCTTAAAAAGGAACCCTTTTGCTAGAATTAAGTAAATGGACAACCCCTGACTAAGAGGCATATTTTATAGATACTTCATATTATATTCAATGCATAACAATGACAGTATAGAATAACTGACGAACTGTACAATTAACCCAAATAGTGGACGCAATAACTGCAGGAAGTTTGTGCAAAAAGGGCACTTTTGATGAATTTTAAGTGTAAAACCAGCACTTTTGATGTATTTTAAGCAGAATATTTCCTGTGAATATTGCATCGGAGATGAGTTTTCTGAATTATGTATTTGAGAACAAAGAAAAAGATGAATAACACATACATAATAGGCTTATTTTTTTTGACAAATTCAGTGTTTTCTTCCACCTGACCCTAAAAATGTGATGCTTGGGTGACCCCTAGTGGGTGTCGGGACCCCCAGGTTGGGAACCAGTGAGTTAAATGATTAACAATTCACAAATATAAAAGCATTTTGATTTCCCAGAGGCCTTTTTCATGGCACACATGGTATAACTCACCTGGTCTCTGATCAGATCCATGTCACAGTACTGGCACTTCACACTGGCAAAGGGACACTGCTGCTCATGAAGCTGAAAGAGCAACCAAAACAGATTGTAAGGAGACTAACCCCCACGCACAATGCAGCTGTGCGACTTTCCTATGAGAACAACTCTGGAAAAAAGCAAGAGGAGCTAGTAGATAAGTGAGTCCACATTACCTCTCTCTCCTCGTGAACAAAGCACGCCACACAATCTGGACATGACACAGGTCTCCTTTCGCATTCAACAGTTGTGTGCTCCTCTAGGTGGCTCTTCCTCACAGACTGTTGGCACTGTGGGCAAGGCATCGTGGCAAACTGACAATGTGCCAAATGATTCTGCGAGGGAAATAACACATTACAACAATGCAGTAAGTGTTATTGTGTAGTAAGACAGCAGTGGTTCACGTACAACAATGTCATTGTCCACACCAGAGGAAAATGGCGTTCTTCATTTGGCACACATTTTTTTTTATATATGCCAACACAAGGACGTACAAGGGGAAATGCTGGAACTGTCAGAAGGAAGCGTCTGTGCTGACTATGGTGGTGTTGACAGGGGAAGAGGCAAACGGAGCTGCCAGTATCTTACATTTTGGCAGTTTTTTAATACCTTATTTTATGGAAATCGCTCTTTTTTTTGTTGATACAAGTAGTGATGGATCAACCACAAATGATCACACTTACATGTCCTGTGACCATTTATGGTTTATACAGTATAATAAACGCACAGAAAGTAATCACAATTATTTACATATCCTCTAAAACGTACTATGCAACCCAATGTCATTTTAAATTCTGGATTTTGTACTTAAATGATCTGTTTTCATGTTCTTGGTTGAGCCGCATTCAAAGTCAGAGATGCCTGTCGATCTTAAAATGCTCACCTCTAAATGTCGGAGCTCCATTTTGTCAGCACAGCCAGAGTTTGGACAGCGAACGATTAATGATAGAATCTCCCGTTTGGCAAAGTTATCCGGAAACAACTGGTCTTCTAACAGCCGTTCATTGTCCACTGGGCACCTCTGCCCGGCATCACTGTTTCGCAAGAGGAAGAAAAGTAATAAATTAGGTAACACATTAGGTTAGTGTTAGTGTCCATGAAAACATTGCATCACATAGACATATTCTCTACCAAGAGCACATTTATTTTTAGAGAGCTGCACAATAGCATACCGAATGGACTTCTCAATGCAGTTCTTGCAGAAACGGTGACCGCAGGGCGTTTGAATGGCATTCCTCAAAGCCATGAGACAGATAGGGCACTCATATTTACTCTCTAAGGGTGGATCAAACTCCACATCATAGCCCTGGAGGGGGGCAGTGGCCTGAAGACTAGCGGAGGTGCTGCTGATGAGGGTGACAGGGCTCTCTGAAGGGCTGAGAAGGGATTCCCGCTCCTTTTCCATCATTGCCAACGCACAGACAGACAGCTCTCCACCTACAGCTCCTTCATAGCTGTCCTCCTCCAAACTCCCCTTATTGCTTTCAAAGCAAGCCATCTGTGGAGAGTGAGACAAAAATGGGCAATGATGAAAGTGGAAAAAGAAATATAGCTGTATACTGTATATATTGTCTGTTAATAGGTATAATTTTTTTTAATTAAAGTTGGCATCAGCAATTATTTCCTCTCTTGAAAAAAGATCAGCAAAGACTTTTAAGACAGCTGAAAATGTTTTGTATCTCGGGATGGTATGATGCGACTATCTTGCTGGTATCGAGAGCATCCTCCCTTTGCAATAACTGTGTGGTACGGCCACTGAGATCATTGTACACTGTTATCAACTTAGATACATTGTAGCACACAATGAATAGTGCTGCTAATATATATGTATGTATGTATATATATATGTATGTATGTATGTATGTATGTATGTATGTATGTATGTATGTATGTATGTATGTATGTATGTATGTATGTATGTATGTATGTATGTATATATATATATATATATATGTATATATATATATATGTATATATATATATAT